>CAKALU010067050.1:5097-15924 GCA_916700995.1 Hozukius guyotensis | reverse complement strand
TCATAAAGTGGGCATGTCTGTAAAGAGGAGACTCGTGGGTACCCATAGAACCCATTTACATTCACATATCTGGAGGTCAGAGGTCAAGGGACACCTTTGAAAATGGACATGACAGTTTTTCCCTCGCCAAAATGCAGCGTGACTTTGGAGCGTTATTTAACCTCCTTCACAACAAGCTAGTATGACATGGTTGGTACCGATGGATTCATTAGGTTTTCTAGTTTCATATGATACCAGTATCTTCACTCAAGCTTTAAAACTGAACCCAATTTAGTTAGTTAAAACGAATTTGCGTTACCACGTTAACTTTGACAGCCCTAATATAAATACATTGATATGAATACGTTCACAGATTCACATAGATAAAGATGTAAATAGAAATAATAATGATAAGTTAATTAAGGACAATTAAGAAAGGAGAAAAGAAACGGTAAAGACACGCAGGTGGGTTATATAGTTATGCTGGCAGCTGCCATGTAGAGCTGTCAAAGTTAACGTGATAATAACGTGATAATAACGTGTTAACGCAAATTCATTTTAACGCCACTAATTTCTTTAACGCATTAACACAACCTGCGTTTTTTAGGTTGTAGCGGGCTCAGTTTTAAAGCTAGAGTGAAGATACTGGTATCATCTGAAACTAGAAAACCTAATGAATCCATCGAAGGAGGATAAATAACGCTCCAAACTTGTGCTAAATTTTGGCGAGGAAAAACTGGCATGGCCATTTCCAAAGGGGTCCCTTGAACTCTGACCTCAAGATATGTGTGTCTTTGTCTTAGAAAAACCTGTTTGTTAAAGTACTGAGTAGGCGAAATGTGTTTTTTTTTTGTATTTATACTGAAACTTGAAAGAGATATTCTTATGGGAGAAAAAATAACTGGGAACAAAATCTAATTTCAGAGCTGACAACCCAGAAATGATTTATTTGTTCTGTGTTTTATATAAATGGTGTTAGTAGAAGAGAGAGAGTCCAGAGTCCTCTGGGAAACCTCAGTGTTGGTTATCATATCATTACCTCATAATTAATATCTAACCGCCCATTACTGAACTTCCTTATTGGCTGGAGTTGAATCGTGTAAGATGCGGTCACATTTCTCCTGGATGACAAACACATGAAGAAGAAATAAACGATTCTAATTAATTAGTTAATTAACTGTTTAGTTTATAAAGTGTCATATTCCCAAGGCCTAATGAGCTTGTATTGTATTATTTTATCAATAAACATACACATTTAGTAACTTTTAAACTTCATTTTCGAGTTATTTTCTATATTGTTTTTAGTGTATTGTGTTCAGTGATCCCGGCGTTGTCATGGGGAAGCTTTTATATCATTGTGTTGTGAGTTATTGTCTCGTATTTTATTCTCTCCCTCTGTATTCACCGTCTCTCATCTTTGCTTCTTCGTCTCTCCGTAGCGAAGCTAGAAGTATCATTAGACAGAAACCACTGTATTTGCTGACAGGGTGTGGCGACGTTGTGGGCACTGTGTGTGTTTCTTTTTTTAGTTCAGAGAGAGGAAACTCAACCAGCATCACAGGAATATCAGACGCTTCTGTGGGTGTGTTTATTAAAACGCTCATCCAAACAAATCTTGGGAGTTTATGAAGAAAATGTGAGTGTGTGTCATAGTCTGTATGCGTGTGTGTGTGCGTGTGCGTGTGCGTGTGCGTGTGCGTGTGCGTGTGTGTGTGTGTGTGTGTGTGTGTTGCTCTGACTTGCATAACAAGTGCTAGTTGAGGCCGTGATGATGATGATGATGATGATGGCAACACTTGAAACTCTCTCAACAGTTCATACTGACGGGGAGTAGAGCTGATCTACTGCAGTTAGAAACTAGACACAGGCGCAGTTTGTGTTGGTTCAGGGGTACTACAGTAGTACTACAGTAGTACAGTAGTACCTGGGTTGTAGTAGCTGTCAAACATGGCCTTGCGGGCCTACATAGTATTATTACAGTAGTATTACAGTAGTACTAAAGTAGTACTACAGTAGTATCTGGGTTGTAGTAGCTGTCGAACATGGCCTTGCAGTCTACGTAGTAGTATTACAGTAGTATTACAGTAGTACCTGGGTTGTAGTAGCTGTGGAACATGGCCTTGCAGTCTACGTAGTAGTATTACAGTAGTACTACAGTAGTACCTGGGTTGTAGTAGCTGTTGAACATGGCCTTGCGGCCTACGTAGTAGTATTACAGTAGTATTACAGTAGTACTACAGTAGTACTACAGTAGTACCTGGGTTGTAGTCACTGTCGAACATGGCCTTGTGGCCTACGTAGTATTATTACAGTAGTATCACAATAGTACTACAGTAGTACCTGGGTTGTAGTAGCTGTTGAACATGGCCTTGCGGCCTACGTAGTACTTGTAGGTGACATGCTGAGCGGGGCTGTAGTAGTACTACAGTAGTACTACAGTAGTACCTGGGCTGTAGTAAATGCATCTACTGTATATCTTTTTATAATAACGTAGAACTAATAATTTATTGTAATGATGAATAATATCGACCTTGTTGTGTCTTCGTAATGACAAGACAAGAAGATTTGTGGTATTTTTATAACATGGGACACTCTCTGTCCACACACCGTTAAATGTGAACTTCTGTTCTACGTCATGTAAACAAACCACGTACCATCAGCTGTGAGCTCCAGATCAGACTAGAGACGCAGTAGTACTCGCTCTCTTCCGACTTTTGTGTTTACACAGGTTTTATACTGCAATATAATACAGGAAGAGGAAAAACTGTCATGGCCATTTTCAAAGGAGTCCCCTTGACCTCTGACCTCCAGATCAGTGAATGTAAATGGGTTCTATGGGTACCCACGAGTCTCCCCTTTACAGACATGCCCACTTTATGATAATCACATGCAGTTTTTTTCATTCAGTATAATTCTAAAAGTATTCTAAAAATGGTGTGTTTGAATATTTCTGCATACTGGGGTCCCTAAACAGTCTTAGAATGACATAAATTGGGTACCACTGTAAAGCTGAGACTCTTGTGGATCCAATGAGCCCAACTGTATTCATGTGTGATGATGTTAGTCCCCATAGGAGACATTTCATTGACCTCACTGTATAAAATGACCTGTGGTGACCTCTAGGATAATCACAGCCTCATGAAACCTTACAGCCACAAACTAGAGACCTAGAGCATTCAGAGGATGGATGGATCAGACTAGAGACCTAGAGCATTCAGAGGATGGATGGATCAAAGTAGAGACCTAGAGCATTCAGAGGATGGATGGCTTTCCTAGCTAGATTGACAATAAGGGGGTTTCTGAGCAGTTCACACAACAGAAGTGCTCGCCATCCAATCGCAAAAAAAATGCAATTCCTGCAGAAATCTCCAAATGTCAAAAGTTTTTGATCCCAAATCACAGCATGGCTTTTTCTACGGTGTTCCTCAAGGTCTTTGTGTCTTAATGTGGTATTCTGGAGGGATTATTGATCATTTTTATCAATTCTCCAGTGGTAAAAAATGGTTAAATTTAGCACCAAAATCTGTGTAACAAATGGTATCAACCCAAAAATTGCTGCAACAACTTATGAGACATAATAGAGCATTTACAATTAATTTAAAATAATTAATTATCTAATTCATCATCTCAAATTAATCATCAGGTTCTCAGCTTTCAGATGATGTTCACCACTTCTATGTGACATCTACTGTTGACCTGCTATCTCCCCCTAAACACCCCCTGAACCCCCCTAAAAAAAGACTAAAAACGGCTCTATTGTGGGTCTCAGAGGGTTAAAAATAAAACTCTCTAAAGAGAGAAATCTCCTCCTGCTTCCTTTTAGCTGCCAAACTTTGCCTGTGAGAATGTAAACACGCAGTCGGCTGTGAATGTTGAACCGTTTCGTCTGATTTCACGGGGAATTCGAGCCGATGACGGTCGTTAATAACCGTTATAGAAACAGCTTTATCATGTAGAAGCATCAGCAGTAACTTCAGCTTCGTAAGCAGTTCATAGTTCCTCACAGTAACTTTAGTTTAAATGCCGGAAACGTCACATTAAATGACGTTTATTCCTGTGAACTTGCGTCTCTTTTTGAGTTTTATGACCACACAGCGGTGACACAGAGAGAGAGAGAGAGAGAGAGAGAGAGAGAGAGAGAGCAGCGTTTAGGAAATGAATGTAAGTCAGTGGAAAGCCCTCAGAGATAAGTCTGGTGTGTGTGTTCAGTTCCTGTTATCTTTAACTGTCATGCCGGCTTCCTTCTGTGTTTTTATGGGCTGTTTGGTGCGTGTGTGTGTGTGTGTGCGTGTGTGTGTGTGTGTGTGTGTGTGTGTGTGGTGACAACATGGCTGCCGTGTTGCAAAGTGTGTGTGAGGAAATAAGGAGTCAAAGTTGCAGTGAAAGTGACGGAAACACAACTTTTATGATGCTTTTGTGGACTATTATTCTCCAGAATGTTGTTCTCTCTACATGCTGGATGTTTACGTCTGAAGTTTAATAAAGTTTTATATTAAAAAAAATATATATTATAGAGTGAATATAAACTATTATTAATCTGTTTTCTTTTGTCACTCCTCTCCCCTCGTTTCCTCTCTCCTTCTTCTCTCCTTGTTTCCTCTCTTCTTCTTCTTCTCTCCCTGTCTCCTCTCTTCCCTCTTCTCCTCTCCTTGTTTACTTTCCTTTTCTTCTCTCTTCATCTCCTGTATTCTCTCCTTGTTTCCTCTCTTTTTCTGTCCTCGTCCCCTCTCTTCTGTCCTTGTTTCCTCTATTCTTCTCTCCTAATCTCCTCTCCTCTCTTCTTCTCTCCTTGTTTCTTTTCCTACTCTTCTCTCTTTGTCTCTTTTTCTTCTCCACTTGTTTCCTTCCCTCTTCTCTCCTCGTCTCCTCTCTTCTTCTCTCCTTCTTTACTTTCCTTGTCTTCTCCTCATCTCCCATCTTCTGTCCTTGCTTCCTCTCTTCTCTCCTTGTTTCCTTTCCTATTCTTCTCTCTTTGTCTCCTCTTCTTCTCTCCTTATCTTGTCCCTTCTCTCTTCTTCTCCCCTCGTCTCCTCTCTTCTTCCCTCCTTGTTTCCTCTCTTCTTGTCTCTTCTCCTCTCCTCGTCTCCTCTCCTCTTCCTCCTCTCAGAGTTCTCAGATCGATCCGGAGGAGTTGTTCACTAAACTGGATCGTATTGGAAAAGGATCTTTCGGAGAGGTTAGTGTCACATTTAATTTAATTATTATGTCACCTGGTTGATCGTTAGTCATATTATTACTGTATTTACTGAAATCTCTTTTTATACTCTCTTTTTTCCCTCCATTTCTTCCTAAATCTTTCTCTTTAATTCTATCCTCCTCCTCCTCCTCCTCCTCCTCCTCCTCCTCTTCCTCTTCGTCCTGCAGGTGTTTAAAGGCATCGATAATCGCACTCAGAGCGTCGTTGCCATTAAGACGATTGACCTGGAGGAGGCGGAGGACGAGATCGAGGACATCCAGCAGGAGATCACAGTTCTTAGTCAGTGCGACAGTCCGTACATCACCAAGTACTACGGCTCCTATCTGAAGGTAAAGACGGCGTTTTTATATTGCATACGCATAAAACAGGAATACTCAAGTAAAGTACAAGTTCCTCAAGTGTTTCTCATTTGTTTGTGGTCATTAAATCAAAGTTAAAACACTTAATATTAAGGTTTTTAAAGGCTTAATGTTCTCTCGCTCTCTCTCTTTCAGGGCAGTAAACTATGGATCATCATGGAGTATCTGGGCGGAGGTTCAGCGCTCGACTTGGTGAGTCTGAAGATTTATTGATCTAAATCAGTAAAATTAGAAAAATAAAAGATCAATCATGAAGTTTAAAGCTTTTACTCAGAGTTTCTGATTCATTTTGTAATGTATAATAATCTGCTACGTGGCTTTACAGTCATGATAATTCACATTTGTGTCAAAATAAAAAACTTTATTAAACTAAAAGGGCACTCGGAGAGCGCAGACCTCCGCCGAGGCCATGTCCTGTCTCACAATGTTAACCAAAGTGAAAAATAATTCTTATATTCTCTCCGTAATTCGGATTTGATGGGTTCTTCCTTGGTCCATGCTACACACTGCCACCAAGATTCATGAAAATCGGGCCAGTAGTTTTTCCGTAATCCTGCTGACAAACAGTTAAACCGAACCGAATGAATCTGTAATGAAAATCTGGACCGGATTGTTTGTGGGTCCGTGAAGCAGCTGTTCAGGTACAAGAATTAGGAAGTAGCAAATGGATATAAATGAAATGTAAAGAATGGTTTCTATATAGATATATAGATATATATGGTGTCTTTGGTCGCCTACTTTCTTGTGTTGAGTCTTGAGTCTTAAATGAAACTGAACAGGGTGTGTTTGAGTTCCTCCGTGCATGCAGCCTCCGGCATGTCAGGTGAGTGTTGTATATATCTGTGTCATCGTGTGTGTGTGTGTGTGTGTGTAGCTTCGGGCGGGTGCGTTTGACGAGTCTCAGATTGCAACCATGCTGAAGGAGATCCTGAAGGGACTCGACTACCTGCACTCCGAGAAGAAGATCCACAGAGACATTAAAGGTACGGAGACCGTGCAGTCTGGATCTTATGATAGTAATATTATAATAATAGTGGTAGTCTAGTGATTTGGGGTTATAGTCTGTGATTTCCACTGCTGTTATACTGAGTTTAGCACCTGAGTGGGATGAATTGCTGCAGCAGAGGCTGAGATATCCTGTCAAGCTCCAAAAACACTACACTTCCCATAATGCAACTCAAAAGCATCTGTCATCATACCCTCCCTGACATTACAACACAGGCTTTCTGTTAAAATAACATACACACTTTTAGTAAGTTTCTCAGACTTCAGAGCTACAGAAGACGCAATACAACTTGACTGACCATAGATATATATATATACGTAGAAGCCGCATTGACTCCTGGAGCGTATGTCAACGTGGGCGCCATATTGGACAGGGCAAGACTGGCCTGACACATACAAGTGAACGGGGGAGCTGCCGTTTTTCTGGATAAAAAGCACTGTAACGTCTACATTCCTCAACCGATTTCATTGAGTCGTTTTATATTCAACACGTTTATGATCTAACGTTAAGTTAACGTTACGATTTTTTATTTATTTTTTTCCCAAAGATTTTGGTGAAAAACCGTTAAATACGTTGACGTCACTGCTTCCGGTTCACGGATCATCAGTCTGTCCTTCGATACGGTGGGATTCAATCAATTAATAAGTCATTATTAAACAGTCGTACCGTCGTGTTACATCATCTTTCATCAGATAAGAGCTACCTTGCGTTCGTTATTGTTAAGTTAATGTTTGTTTATAGATATTATGTTATGTGTAAGTTTCAACAAGGGCTTGAAATGGTATAAATATGAATGGAACGGCACTTTGTGGCGACATATTACCTTGACGACGCCAATTCTGGGTTTTACTTTACGTTTTTTTACTGCCTATCTGAACGTCTTCAGGCTCTTGCCTTACAAGAAAACTGTTAAAAATCATTCTTTTGTCTAACTTTATTAAGCAAAATGAAAAGAAATGGTTGATGAATAAACCAGGTTTTAGCGCTTGCATTCCTCTGAATTGTGGGTAATTCCTTCAGGCAAAGTCTGCAGAAATGCGGACTTACGGAAAGTGTTCATAAAGGGCTCAAAATGTCCGCGAGAGAGCCCTCGAGGACTTGACGATTTGACAGTAGGACATCCCTAAACACTCGCAGACTTTGCACGCACAACTGACGTTGGCGCCCCCTGGTGGAAGACTTAAAAGAGGCTGTTGCAGACAACAAATCTGACCCTAGAACAGAGACAATAAATGTGCTAAAAGCAACAAAGACTTCATTATTTTTCACTGGGATTGTATCTGTATACTACAAACAAACAGTTTGGTAATCAGAATAATTTTATAGACTCTTTAATTATATAAAAAATCCACATATAGGGGCTTTAAAGTCGTTGTCTTCGCCTTGATTGAACCAAAGCTCGTATTAATAATGATATTAATTGTCTGTAGCTGCCAACGTCCTGCTGTCGGAGCACGGTCAGGTGAAGCTGGCGGACTTCGGGGTGGCCGGTCAGCTGACGGACACGCAGATCAAGAGGGAAACCTTCGTGGGAACGCCGTTCTGGATGGCTCCGGAGGTCATCCAGCAGTCCGCCTACGACTCCAAGGTAAGACGCCTGCTATTATCGCACCTTTCATCATCCACTTTAAAGGTGCAGGAAACTCTAAATTTCGCAACTTCGTAGGTTTTAATTGTGTTGGTGGTCTTGCAAATGAGCTCTTATAAATGTTGCTAAACCCCTCCCCCAAAACACTGATTGTCCAATCATAGCTTAGCAACTGTAACTAGGCACCGCAGGTAGTAAAGTAAAGTACCTCAAAATTGTACATTAAGTTCAGTACTTGATTAAATGTACTAAGTTACATTCCACCACTGGTACACTGGTACATTAGCTCAACACAATTTTTGATATTTGGGGATTTTAAAGAATAAGGCTGGCACATATTCTATATTTTTTGTTATTGTCAACAAATACCGTGAAAAGACCAAAAACAAATACAGTATGTGTTAGTCTGTTTTTACAGCAGTTGGCAGTTTTTACAGCAGTTGGCAATTTTTACGACAGTTGGCAGTTTTTACGTCAGTTGACTGTTTTTATGGCAGTTGACAGTTTTTACGTCAGATGACCGTTTTTACGACAGTTGGCAGTTTTTACGACAGTTGGCAGTTTTTATGACAGTTGGCAGTTTTTACGACAGTTGGCAGTTTTTATGGCAGTTGGCAGTTTTTACGACAGTTGGCAGTTTTTATGGCAGTTGACCGTTTTTATGGCAGTTGGCAGTTTTTATGGCAGTTGGCAGTTTTTACGACAGTTGACAGTTTTTGCAGCAGTTGACCGTTTTTATGGCAGTTGGCAGTTTTTACGTCAGTTGACTGTTTTTATGGCAGTTGACAGTTTTTACGTCAGATGACCGTTTTTATGGCAGTTGGCAGTTTTTACGACAGTTGGCAGTTTTTATGGCAGTTGGCAGTTTTTACGACAGTTGGCAGTTTTTATGACAGTTGACAGTTTTTGCAGCAGTTAGCAATTTTTACAGCAGTTGACAGTTTTTACAGCAGTTGACAGTTTTTATGGCAGTTGACAGTTTTTTCAGCAGTTGGCAGTCTTTACAGCAGTTGACAGTTTTTACAGCAGTTGCAGTTTTTATGGCAGTTGACAGTACTTGAGTAAATGTACTTAGTTACATTCCACCACTGTTACATGCGTCTGTTTTTGCACTATTCTTGGTGTGGTTTGTACTTCTTGTTTTAATACTCGTCACCTCAAACAAACTTAAAAAGCTCATCTGGCTTCACTCTGCCCTTTATGGCTGTGCCTTTTACACCGTGCGTCATGTTTGCGTATCGCCGTAGCAACCTCAGCCACGTGGTTTTGTTGTTGCGTCTGGCTTCGTTTGCATTATTTCCACAGTGTTTTTATTTGCATCCGATAGAAACACCCACAGTGTCCTGTTGTCTGGACTTCAGTGAGACGAGTCAGAATAAAATGCCTTTTTATATACGTCTGGAAGAATAAACTTTAGTCTCACCATGAGATGTTTAACCCTCAACCATCCTCTTTTGGAGGGGATTCCCTCGTCGGTTTCTTTTGTTGGTATATTTGACACCAAAGTCTCAAAATCAATGAATGACTTTGGACAAACACTCGTGCATTCATAGCTGCACCTGCTGCAGAGCACAAAAGTAAAAAGGGCTGGATTGAATATTTGGATGTGATGCCTAATAACAAAGTAAACAGACATCTTTTTATGAAATTACATAACAAGGTGACGTCTCCTGACCTGCTTTCTGTCTTTGTTTGTGTCAATACATGTCTGAGAAGTGTGTGTGTGTGTGGTTTGGTGTGTTTTGGAAATAAGGCAAATCCATTAGGGTGTGTGTCTGTTGATGTGGTTTGATTCATGTCGGTGTCTGTAACAGGAGTTATTATGTCAAAATGTTACTTTCATCCTCCACAACAAATGTGTGTGTGTGTGTGCATCTTCCACTGATTTATGGAAGATGTCTTTCTTCTTATAAAAGGGAAGGAAGACAAAGTGAGACTTGTAGAAATACCACAGACAGTTTGCAGACACCGATAACAGTTACGTAAACGACAGACGCAACCTGAGCGTCTTACAAAACAAAAGACTTAAAGGACCGTTTGTCTGTCGTCACATCAGACTCGTAGCTTTAGTCACAAAACGTCATGTATTATTTGAACAGTTTAACATGGTGACCGTGTGGACTCAACCGTAACTATACCCAACATAAAGATGCACTCTTCGATCTCACTGTTATATTTGGAAGCTCAACACAATTTTTGATATTTATTATTATATTATCTGTCTCTACTGTAAATCTTTAAAAACAAGTCACAAACATGTTGATTAACTCTTAAAAAAGGCTCATTTATTTACTAAAACAGCTGGTCACTGTTGTTTTTATCAAACAAAGGCAGCTGACAGTTTACTGCAGTTGACCGTTTTTACATCAGTTGACAGTTTTTGTTGTAGTTTATACGGCAGTTGACCGTTTTTACGGCAGTTGCCCATTTTGCGGCAGTTGCCCGCTTTTACGGCAGTTGCCCGTTTTGTAGCAGTTGACAATTTTTACTGCAGTTCAGTTGACAGTTTTTGCGGCAGTTGACAGTTTTTACGTCAGTTAACAGTTTTTACGACAGTTGACAGTTTTTACTGCAGTTGCCCGTTTTGCGGCAGTTGACAGTTTTTACATCAGTTGACAGTTTAGGGCATTTGACAGTTAATGGAAATCGACAGTTTTTACGGCAGTTGATAGTTTTTGTGGCAGTTTTTGCGGCAGCT
>CAKALU010067048.1:14013-25234 GCA_916700995.1 Hozukius guyotensis | reverse complement strand
CCTTTAGTTGTTAGGTTGTTGCACCTGTTAGTGGGCGTTCACACCGGAAACAGTCCGTCCTGCGTTAAAACAACGGATGGGGCTGCAACTCTGGAAATTTATCAGGGCGTCAATTATTTTATCTTTCATCAGGATGACAGCGAGATTACCGAGTAATCTAGAATGTGTGCTTGCATGCATTTCATTGGCCGCTGCAGCAACTTGCCGAGTTGAGCCAGATTCAACTTCCACCTGAGCAGAGGTCTAATCAGCCAGAGTAAGCGAAAACACCTGTGTGGGTGTGCAGGGTCTTTGCCTTTTAGAATGACCTCTTTTTTAAAGAAAAATATTCCTCTTGACTGTACGGGCAGTAGGGCAGTTTTATGACCAAAAATGCATCACGGAGTTGTTTTTGTTTTTTGCGGTGACGGTTTTATATCACAATATTACAAAATTAAAAGGGATATTCCACTCAAAACATGATTCTACCTCTTTTCTTTCTATTGGAAATGTAAGGGGACATATATTAAGAAAAAACAAAACAGATGTTTATTGGCTCCAAATAAGATTGAAAATGAGGTATAGTCCTACATGTGTTTTGGGAGGAGTAGCCTGCCCCATAATGTAAATGTAATGTGATTCATTCCGATTTAATAATAACAGTCATGCTGTTGTTTTGAGTTGGGTGCCGATTGCTGAGCAGCCTGGATCTCAGCAATAAAGAATATTTGGGAAAAAAATATATATTATTTCACTTACTGTTGTTTTATTATTTCAAAGTTTTCCACCTCTTTTCACCACAGCCAAACTGAGGATTACATTACATTTGAAAAAATTTACATCTTTGAAGAAACTGAAAGCTAACCTTTTGCATCTTAACCCACATGAAAGAGTTTGACAATATACAGCGGAGACGCTGTTGGACCGGTACTGTACAGAAGACAGGTGTGTGAGTTTGAGATGTGACCTGATATAATCTTGACTCCCTGTTAAATTACACAAATTAATTTCCACTAATTGGAATCAAGTTTTATTCTCTTTACCAATGAAAACACCGCCAGCACAGCAGCTGAACATTGGACGCTATTCCCACTGGCTTCTACAAAAACAGCCTCACTTGATTGTAAAATGATGCAAAACACAGTCCAAGAATCTTGTAATGCACAATACAAGTACTTTGAAGATGTTTCAGCTACTTGGATATAGCACATATTAGCATAAATAAATTATTTGTTTATCCATGCAGTGTTATATATTGTAATGCATATCTGGATGTATATGGGTCAGTGGACATCTGATAGCTAACCAATCTGTACAAGATGTATGAAGTGACCAAGATTAATTAGGATATTTGAATGAGAAAAAATGTCCCAATTACACAAACGCATGCTTCCTCTGTTCTCAACCTCAGCTCTGCAACCCCGTCTCCTACTACAGTCAGATAACAACTCTATTCTGCATTAGCAATGTACATTTAATGCCAAAATTTAGTTTGCATACAGCAAGAAGTATGACTTTTATATAGTATAATGATAAGTACAGGTAAGGTGAGTCATCATCTTTCCCTAACCATGAAGCTTGGTCATACTCCGAGGAGGTAAATCTCCCTCTGCTTCCCTTTTTAGGGAGTTAACTGTGAATTACTTTTTTAATAATGTCACGGCTGCTCTCTGAATCTGGTTATTTTCTGGAAAAAAAAACTTTAGTATTCATGTAGTTTGTGCAGAGAGTGATTGTGAAGGGAACAGAAGGCTCCAAACTCTGCCTAAAAAATACTTGTCAGTTCATAAAACACACCTGAGTGCACAGGAAAGGAAGGGCCGCACACACAAACAAACAAATGTAGCCTTCGGTCCAAGTGCCCTTCTACCGGCGCTACCGCAAAGTGCATTTGTCAGAAAACACACACACACACACAGAGAGAGAGACACACACACACACACACACACACACACATAGAAGTTTTCAGAACCAGGACAGACACGCATAAACATCCGACACACTCATTCACACTCACACTTGCAGATACACACACAAAGAAGTGCACAAAAACACATCATTCATGTTGACACTCAGACAGAATCAAGCAAACACACGTCAGCAACGACATGTCATAACAAGATATACATCACCGGCTTAATAGGAAAAAATGTCTTCTGAAATTCAAAGATTTTGTGGTTTACTAGTAAATAAAAGTAAAGGTCCTATGTTGATCATTCTACTGAAGTAAAAGTGCAGATGTATTATTAGCTACATGTAATTAAAGTATCAAATGTAAAAGTACTCATTATCAGGATGGCCCCTTTCAAATGATGCATCATATTTTATAAGATCATCGAATGTTTTTTATGTTAAATCTTGATCTGCAAAGTAACAAGTAACCATAGCTTGCAGACAAATGCGTTGCAGTAAAAAGTACAATATTTGCCTTTGATATGTGATGGAGAACGAGTAAAAAGTAGAATGAAATGGAAATACACAAATAAAGTAAATGTACTGAGTTACTTTCCACCACTGGTATCGACACCATGCAACGTCGGCCCTGCAAATGTGCTGAAAGAAATCATAAAACTGTTCAACTGTGTGGTCAAAGATGGTGAAGGGTTGTGGATGTGTCTATGCCCAGAGGCCAATTATCCAATAATCCGTGCATGAATAAAGCAGAAGTGGTCATGGAAGGTCGAAAGTGGATATAACAGAAAGAAATAACTAAATGAGAATATAAACTACAGCTCAAACTCCTCCTGAAATACACTGGATATCACTGATTTAAGATAATTAACTGCCTTAAAGAACCAGAATGTGGATTTATTTCCCATGAAATGACATAAATTGTGACCAAAAAGTTTCACAATAAAATTGTTTATATCTCTGTACTTCTGTTTTTTGTATTTTTGCATCCCTTTAAATACAGATTCAGATTTCAGATCTTTTTTTATGTGATTTTTGATTTATGTTTGTTTAGCCGTGATAGATATTGGAGATACCACAATTACCTGAAAGAGTAAGTTGTGCTGATTTTACCACTATGTGTATGGCATCTATAAATCCAAGACAAAAGTATTTACTGAAGGTAAATTTGATAAATTAAGTTCTAAAAGTGAAATGATACCGCACGACTTTTAGTCAAGAAACTTAAGGAGAGCTGACATGTAATCACTGATGTAAATGAATGGTCATTGACACCATGCATTATTCAACTGACTGCGCCGCCTTTTCATCACAATCTCCCCAGACGCCAGTCAGACTACTGCACGTGCACCACATCATGCACTATTCATGAGCTTAAAGATTATTGACTTCCCATAATTCACTGTGACACAAAACTGTTTGGGAGGAAAGATGACGTGTCGCTTCGAAATATGACAGCCGCCATTTAAAAATAATGAGGAAATGACGCTCCGAGAAATGAGAATTTGGAGGAAAAGAATGATAGAAAGATGGAAGATTACAGTAAATGAAAGTGGAAATAAGGAAATGGAGGAAGGAAGTGAGTGAGAGTTCCCACCCAGTCCTCTCCATCGACAACAAGGGATCGTTTCCTTGTTCAGCACATCAATATTATAGCAAAACACACAGTAACACACACACAAAACACACTCTCCACTGATATACTGGGGGAAGAAATTAGTTTGATTCATGTCAAAAAAATAAACTGTTAAGATATATTTGGTTGCAGCATGAAAATAAATGAATAACTATAAGAAAAAAGTCTTTGCTGTGTTCACGCTGCCAACAACACATCAATAAGTCAGTAGTCATTTCTGGGCGACCAGCGAAACTCAATCTCAGTTGTTTGAACGAAGTTTCCCAGCTTCCCTCTCAAAGGCCTAATTCTGTGTGTTAACATTTGTGGACGCTGTGATGCTGCACGATTCCATTTTACACAAAACTCTCATTCAATCCTCAGTGGGAACATGCTCATGCTTTCCAGCCTGTTCTCATTCCCAGGGCGTCAAATACCGAGGCTTTGTCACGGCCGTCTGCGTTCGCTACTGCCGCACACTGCACCTTTAGCGCAATTAACTATAATGTAAACCCATCCGCGGCAAGAGTAAACACTCAGAGAGAGTGCACCGAGAGTGTGGTGACGTAGTTTAAGGAGCGAAAAGAGACACACTGTTCAGGCGGGAGAGGAGATGGATGGGTCCAACGAACACAAGGCTTTCATCCAGCAGACCGCTGCTCATCTCCCGTGCGTCACGTTACAATCAGCTGATCATTCGTGTCCCATGTTTACAACGTTCAGTGTCATTTTCACTGTAAAAACGTAGTAGTTTTAAGCCCAACCATGTTGTTCTTTCCAAAACCTGAATATAGTGGTTTTGATGCCGAAATTAAAGGGGCGCCAAGGGGCGAGACAAAGCGGCGGCATGTGACGAGTTGGGATGGGAACATGTTGTGTTGTCTATGTTAATAAGTACGTTTTGCATTATAATAACTTTCTTTTTTATTGTATTGCCTTATTCTGTTTTGTTTCAAGATAAAGACACAGATTTCAAGAGAATGATTTAATCATCTCAGCTGGAAATGTTTTTTTTATAATTAAGTCTTTAGCGACTATTCTTTAGACAGAAACAACTTGATATTATGAGCTTGAGATTGTTTGCAGTGTCTGAAGCTTTGGTTTAATTACTGAGAATATTCAGGGGGAAATTCACAAAAGGATTGCGCGGCTTTTGTAGCCACTAAACCTTCACAAATAAGACAAAAAGAAACTTCTCAAAGCACCTGTAAAGAGTGAAATGCACCCCTAGCTGCGCTGCCAAGCAAGTAGCATCCTGGTGCATGTAATTTAATGAGGTAATATGGTGCAAAATTGGCCCTTTTCTATGCAAATGAGCCTCACTGCAAAAACAGTCCAGTTCACAAAGATCAGTGCCAACATCCACACGTAGTTAAAGGGAAATTATTAGAGTCTTCAGAGAGTTGGTGGTAACTGAAGCACATTTATGAGAAGTGTCCGCTCACACTCATTTATTTTGGGATGCATTGACAGGATGCAATGACAGTTGTGTCATGAATAACACATCAGTAAAAGTCCCCTACATGTCATTTTTGAAAATACATGAGAAAAAAAAATGAATGAAAAATAAGGTTATTATGTAAACGAATTAATTATTTCTTCCCTCTCCCTCCTCTCACAAATCCTGGGCTTACATTCTTCCCTTTCCTCTCTCATAATTTCCTTCGGGAGGTTTGGATGGAAGTGGCACTCTGGCCAGCCCTTCCTGACCCCTCACAACCGACACATTGGCCTCAAGCACATTTATACTTTGCCATGTGGATAATTGCAATCAGAAGACGCAAAAAAGGGCAAAATTCACTCAGCTGCAAAACCTTAAGGATGTTGTTTGTGCTGCAATACAGTTAGCGCAATACCTTTTGTGAATCGGACATTGACACAGGGAAGATAGCGGTTGCAAATAATCCACAATTCATGGTGCTGTCAGCGGCCATAATCGCCTCTCAGCGTACTAACCAACCCGAAAATGAGTTTTTCCAAGCACATCAAAACTAGTCCAATCCTGATTATTTCATTAAAGTTTGTCACAGCAGTTTTGTATCAGAAATACCAACACGGTTACCGGAGTAATGAACATGGAAAGCTCTCATTTGGGACTCTACGAACCTTTGGCTTCTCTTCTGTGTGCTTGAAAGCTGCTTAATGCTGCTACTTATGAGAGAAGAAGCAGATTGTGTGTGTTTGTGTGGTTTGATAAGAGTCTCCAGTCAAACTCCTGCTAAAGGATTCTGCCTATTTTGCCCCTCGGTGTCTTGAGTCATTTGTTCTTGTCACATTGTGTAGGACTCAACTTACAACTGAGGTTGCAGACAGTCATGTTTAATTCTAAATCTCTTATCGGACTCCTTTATGACGTGCATCCCAGAACTGATGGCCGTATTGAAAACACCGGACTTGGTCCAACTTGTTCTGATCAGTGTTCAAACGCAAACCATATTTAGAATCAGCTCCAACTTTGAAACCTCATCAGCATGAAACGCCCAGATGTGGCCACCGTCTCTTTGCTGACGAGCTCTATCTGCACACCGACCCGAAACCTGGCTGAAGTCCATGATTTCCCCCAGAGCTGAACTCTGATGATGACTGCATTTCTCATGACTGATTGATCATGTTTACTTTGTGAGTGCAGAATATCAGCACCAGCTGTTCTCTCCTTGAAACACACTGAGCACGGTGAAACCAGGTGGAAGGTGTGATCCCTTGTTGGTTTCAGCTGTTAGATCCACTTTGGTCACGGAGGGCAGATAAAAAAAACAGGAGACCGAAAGAGAGAGAAGTTTTTAGACTTTGATGGAGATGACATAAAGACTGTAAATGAAGTTGATATTGCTACCGATTAGTGAAAATGTATTCCTCTAAGTCCAGTTGATGAAGCTTTATAGCATTCATTTTCAGAGTGTCTGTGAAGCTGTCACAGCAGGATTCATGTCACCTCCCAGGCTTTTCTCATACACCGTTCGTAGCTATACCTACGAAAAGTAATGCACTGTATATATCATACAAAATCAATTTCTTAATGTAAAGTATAAAGAGCGACAAACACCGCAAAAAACATTGGATATTGCCCAGGTGACCGGTGTTCGTACCCCACGTGAAACCAGAAGTCAACGTTGATTTATTTGTCACGTAATAAGTTACGCCACTTCTGGATTTATTTTAACCCAAACCATCTTAACCTGATCTTTTCCTAAACCTAACTGAGTAGTTTTGTTGCCTAAGCAGTGCGTGACGGCTGCCTCGCTAAACAGATGGGTGTCTTACGCATGTGGCGTCCACACTGGCAGTGTTTCTGCTGCTGGGATGCTGCTGTCAGCCTTTTCTTTCTACATTGAGCTTACCTTTCATAATGGCCATTTCATTTCATTATAAATGTCATTTATATTTATTTTAGACAGAAGAAGGTTAAGAAGCGTGTGCTCATTTGTAAATAATAGTAATAATCCACGATTAAAACCCCGTACTTTATTCATTCACTGCATTTTCTACAACACTGTCCTGTAAAAATTTCAGAATAAAAGCCTTGCGTTAAGAAATGAAGGAATTCTGTCCACAGAGAAAAAAAAACACTAGAGGGCTTTTATTTTGAAACGGAAGCAGGAGGTGTCGATTTAAAAATAAATCTTTATTTTGTTGTGATGATCTTTTCCTAAACCTGACTAAGTAGTTTTGTTGCCTAAACCTAACCAAGTTGTTTCCTGTGAAGACGGAAGTTTATTTTGAAAAAGACTGGACCGGAAATTGACACGTGCGTCACGTCACATTCGTAGGAAGACGCAACATAGCATATACGAACCGTTGTATGAGGATCCGTTGCACCTCCCTGTTTCTGCCTTTCAAGTTTTGTTGATGGAAACTGAAATGATTATTACATCACCAGTTCATGAATACCTTTCTTTTCCTGTCTGTGCTACTGTAACTGACAGTAGGTGTGTGTGTGTGTGTGTGTGTGTGTGTGTGTGGTGTCGGTACCTGTGGAGGTGTGTAGCTGTGTATACAGTATGTGTGTACATGTGTGAAGACCTGTGATGCCTGTTGTTTTGACAGCAGACAGATGGGAGGTTTCCTGCTGGTAATTGGCCAGATGTGTGTAAGAACACACTGCGATGATGCATGATGATGTATGTGTGTGTGTGTGTGTGTGTGTGTGTGTGTTTACTGTCTCCTCGTCCATTTTCTAAATATCAAATGAGGACAGAGCAACTATGTTCACACACACACACACATACAGAAATAATCACACCCCGGAGATGGATTAAAATAAGCATACAGACATGAATGTACTGTACTCACAGTGGGGAACAGTCTTCAGCGTTAACACACACACACACACAGCAGGAGGAGCTCTCCCCACTGTGTCGGCGTTTAAATAAAATGTCAATCATGTGATTTTTTTTTTTCCCAGAACAATTCACACGGTACAATATCTTTCTGTATCTATCGTCTCTAATGCAACTCAACCACATTTAATTTAATTCCACAAATTACTGACAATAAGGAAATAAACAAACAACACCGTCAGACAGCTGAAGGTGCTTTTCATTTGTTGTGTGGACTTTAAATTAATTAACGGAGCTATTAAAAGAACATGAAGGTGATAATTTGTCTCTTTAATGAAGTCACAGTTATCTTAATTGCATTTCGCTGCATTAGGAGCTCAGCATCCTTTTGAGGAACAGCACATCTGTCTGAACACTTCTGACTCGTGCTGAGTCACTTAAACCTGTTGAGGTCTGGTTGTGCGGTCTATGTACAGTTCAGGGCAAACTGAGTGGAATCATTCAAAATAAAATACCCCACTGAAGACCATTAGTTTGATTCATACACTTACTGTATATGCAACTAATCGGCAGCAAAACACACTGTGAACAACAAGTATTAAGGAAACATACTCTATCTGCAAAGTACCAAAATGTCTACATATTTAATTTCTTTTCCCTACAATTTCTGCTCATAGAAACTAAAGCATGATTAGCATTTTTATAGTTATAGCTAGGAACTCAAAGCACTTGTTTAAAGGAAAAGGCCGACAGCATTCTATATTTTTGTTATTGTCACCAAGACCCATGAAAAGGCCAAAACCAATAATGGTTCTCAGCCCCAACCCTTAAAGCTGCAGTGGGTAGAAATGGAGCAAATATAATCAAAGTTATTTTTATAAAACAGTCCCTATATCCAGTACATGATATAATACACACAGTAGTACATGAGGCAGGTAATCTGAAAAAATCATGTGCCTCTGTGTCCTCCGGTGCTCCTAATGGCATCTGCAAGATTTCACAGACTGGAGGAAAACAACCAATCGGAGCCGATCTGGAGTCTGCTGTCCAGCTGCCGTCTATGAGAATCGGCTGTCAATCACTCAAGAATTCTGACCAAACGGTCAAACTAGGCAGCGCTGATCTAATATGAATCAATATTCTGTTACTGTAATGCCTATTTCTCCCCTCAAATGTTTTCAGAAACATCTTGTAGTGTACTGTTTAGCTGTAAAATGAGAAAGTTTGTGACCCGGCAGCCATGTTGAGATCAGTTGAGGAAATATCAAGCACCGCCCACCAGCCGGAGCACAGCCAATAGGAACGCTCTCTCTCTCTGAAATGACCTGTGATTGGTCAAAGTCTCGGCCAACGGGCTAGATTTTTTAAAGCCTGAAAACAGAGCCATGAGGAGGTGCAGAAGTCTAGTTTTCTCTCGGATCACTTGAATTACAATATGCTGAAATGTTATTATGGTATATTCGCCCAATGATGCCAAAAACTTTCTGCCTACTGAAGCTTTAATAAGGACATACAATATGGATAAAAGAGGAGGTGACAGGAATTATCTATAATCTTGAGAAAGATTTTTAACAATCTTCCGTATTAAATCAGCAAATACCTCAGTAAACATGACAAGAACCCTGCCTAATAATGAGAAACAGATTGACAACCGTGTGTGTGTGTGTACAGCCAAGCAAGTGTTTCTAAACATATTTCTTTGTATTATGGCTTAAATAAATAATTATGCTAATAATGTTTGGAAGTTTGTATTATTAGCTTCATAATTAACGTCTGAGAGAGCGGAGAAAGTGTCCCGCTGATGAATTAATTAACTGAATTAATCTCTCTGTAAATCTACCAGGAGGTCATCACCTTACACTGTCAATCCATTCAAACTCTGATATAGTAGTTTCTTGCAGTTATGTCTCAAACTCAGATTGCATCTTGACTGATGTACTTATTTTAGCTGAAGATATGATCAGATGTCGTCTGTCTATGCGAACAGTTTAAGGGAAGGGAGGGAAAGATTAGCTGCTCACCGCCCGATTGTGCTAAATCCATTGTGTCTCTGTGTTCAGATTTAAAAAATGATTCCACGAAGGCGAATTATTTGAATGCATTAATTACTTCAGCATCTGATTCTACTTTTAATCATCAGCAAACCATTCACCACGGCCTGCTGGTTAACAACTACAGTCGTGAGGTTAAAGTGAAATACTGAGCAGACGGTTTGGCCTCCTACTACTGCGCTTGTTAAAACTGAACAAACCTCTCTAAGTGGAGGGCAAGACTGTGTCCTAATTTGAGCTTCACATGAGAGAAAGAAACCATTAATTTAACCACCCACCACACCACCCCTTGTTAAAGCAGAATAAATCTCCAACTCAGTGTGGCTTTAAGGACGACCAGCCCGCATTCAAATTACTTTCAGGAGTCCCGGTGGTGATATGCAGAAATGGGCGGGGAAACAGGGAAACCTGATGATGTGCTTTCCATCTCAACCACGCAGCACTAACAGCGAGCGAGAGACACTCTTCACCTAATGTTGTGATGAAAACAAGCCATTGTTTAACGTGGGGAAATACATTTATTTGCTCTCTTCCAAAGAGCAGCATGAGAAGAGCAATATTAATCTCACATCTGTATGTTAAATATCATCCGCTTTGACTGTTATCAGGCCATTAAATAGGCGTTATCAGTCGCTATAAGTACCATAGATGTGGGTCAGTAGGGACCTACTACGCCTACTAAGCTGTGAAAGTGAAACTTAAAAGCAACACATTCTAACATGTAAAACTGAATGAAATGTCACGTTTTGAACGCAAACAAAAATGCTTCTTTAGGTTTAGGCAATAAAACTACACGTTCTTTAGGTTGAGGCATCAAAACTACAACTTCTTTAGGTTCAGGCAAAAAAAAAAGAACACTATAGTCGCTTGAGGTTGCTGTTGTGTTCTTTTATACCTTTTTCTACCATGTGAATAGATGATAAAACCAACTAGTGGGTGTAGTAGGCCCCTACTGACCCACATCTATGGGGCTTATAGCGACTGATAACGCCTATCTAATAGCCTGACAACAGTCTAATCAGCTGTAAATATGGAGCTTGAATGCTTCCAGCCTAGCTTTATATAAAGACTGGAAACAGGCTCTCTCCAAAGTTCAGAAACATGCCTACCAGGACCTCTAAAGCTCACTAATTACAATAAAAGATACTGTATCTCATGTTATTGATCGGTAATTGGCCAATTTATATTTGTTATTTTTGTGCATTTGTGGTACTGCCAGCTCTGAACCTTTTCTTTTTTGTTTTTTTGTTTCGATGTAGGCCAACAATAATGTCTAAACCAGGCGGCAACTTCTGGTTCTGAAAAGTGAAGCCAATGCTGAAGTGCCTTAAACTTGCATTCTTTCTAACAGCCAGCAGGGGGCGACTCCTCTGGTTGCAAAAAGAAGT
>CAKALU010067048.1:0-10509 GCA_916700995.1 Hozukius guyotensis | reverse complement strand
GTCTTTGTCTATCTTGGTGGGAAATCATTCATCATTTTTGATATGTTATGCTTGGCATGATGCTTTGAGCTGAGAAGAAATAATTGGATCATTGGACATACAGTATCTGTGTGATAACTAGAAAAAGTGCACTCAGTAGAGAGCAGATTTCCTCCAGGTGTGTCTCCATCTCCCCTCCCAAACATAACAGAGTTAAATCTCACTCTATTGTCCCTCCCAACTCCCTTACAGTCAAGATGGCAGCGAAGATAACAAAAAGGGGATTTATTCTCCTCCTATTGTGCCTAACTTTAGTGGATCATAACATATCTGGTATGGAATTAATCTGCAGATGCTCCGGTTCAAAATGAGACCAAACTTTTCTATGGATGTCAGTTTTTGAGTTACAACAAAAGCCAAAATGTGGCCTGCAACAGACAAGGTAAGGCTTGTTTTTAGACTATAACCGATTGCCGGAAATGCCTTTTGCTACTGAAGCAGTTGTTGATCACAAGCAGCCCCTACCGGCTGGTTAAGAGGAGTGAGGAAACAGCAGTCAATGACTGTATAAAACAGTCAATAAAATAAGTTTTTCAAACATTCTGAATGACCGCAAACACAAACACACAGTCATAAATGAGCACAGAAAATATCAGGCTGATGGGTCGAGTAGTATGTGAGATTAGCTGTGGACAGACAGACATACACACAACCGAACTCTTTACGCCTGGCGGAGATAATAACTAGTAAATTATACAAATCTGAAGTCTCTAAATGAAACGATGGATGAATAAAAGATGGAATGAACGGATGAAGGACTGCTGAGCAGACTAATATTCTAATTTATTCTATTTCACATTTATATCTAAAACCAGCAGGCAGGAAAACAACTGATCCATTTATCTGAAGGAGAAGTGACATTTCAATGTGTTAATATGACACTTGTAATCACCTAGTGGCCTCAGAAACACACACAGAGAGACGCACAGAGGCACCGACTCAATCATCAACACTTAAGTGCCGACCCACGGGAGGCTTAAATCTCCCAAACACACACACACTGATGAGCCGCCGTTCGACCTTGGCCAGAGCCACACTGCTGACGGTGTAAATCTGCTGCTTCCCTGATGGAGCAGAGATGAGAAGAGAGAAAACACAAAGCCAGTTTCAACCAGTTTCTGAACCAGTGGATCATACCGCTGGCTGATTCTCCATATGTCACACATTCAACTTCTTACTGCCACATTTAAATAAAATCCACATGCCCCGTAACTCAACGTATAATTAGAATTCAACACTCACAGAAAATGTAATGAGATGGCTGCAGACAGTTTAATAGGATTCATGTCTAGTGAGTGAATGTAGAACAAATGTACTTTTTCAAACATTATCTCAGGAAATGAGAACCAGGTAACAGTGCTGTCTCAAGGTTGTTCCCGATTAATAACGAATGCATGATTTATTTTAAATATGGCTGTCAAAGTTAACGTGATAATAACGCAAATTTGTTTTAATGCCACTAATTTATTTAACGCATTAACGCAACTTGCGAATTTTAGGTTGTAGCGGGCTCAATTTTAAAGCCATGTTATGATTTGAGCATATTTTTTATGCTAAATGCACCTGTGAGGGTTTCTGGACATTATTTGTCATTGTTTTGTGTTGTTAATTGATTTCCAATAATAAATGTATACATACATTTGCATAAAGCAGCATATTTGCCCATTCCCACGTTGATAAGAGGATTAAATACTTGACAGATCTCCCTTTAAGGTACATTTTGAACAGATAAAAATGTGCAAATAATTTGCAATTAATCGCGATTATATATTTTAATTGATTGACAGCCCTAATTTTAATCAGTCTAAGCGAACTTGATTTATTTAACCATGCATACCTGTGTACACTAGCTATATCCAGATTTCAAAAAGTCAGTTTGACTCATTTCAAAAAATATGTTTAAGGACCTATTAAGTTCTACTTGGAAGAGACGTGTTCAGAGGAAATGAATAAAAAAATATAATTAATCCATTTTTCAATTAAGAAGTGTCAATAGTTTCTCTTAAAACTGAAACATTTCAACAAGCATCTAAATGCAGCATTAGCCTCCTCTTCTCATCCTCCGTGGTCATTTGATCAGAATTACCTCCTCCTTCCTCCCACCTGGTGCCGGGTTTCAGCTGGACACAAACACTGTGACGCCCACACTGCCCCTGTGGTCCGCTTCTAATTGGAATATTTACAAACCTTATTTGCATGATTGGTCTTTGGCCACAGAATCCGAGGAAGCCGCAACTGTTCGTGTGTATGTGTGTGCGTGTGTGTGTATGTGTGTGTGTGTGTGTGTTTGTGTGTGTGTGTGTGTGTGGTGGGATAAGATGGGGAGGGATTTAGTAACTGAGACAAACAAAATAGTCAATGTATCTCAGCTTACAGTATGTTTACCTAAAGCTCTCTCTCGGCCTAACAGGACTGTGTATAAAGGTCTCCTCATACAACGGTTCGTATGATATCTTACGAAAAGTTATTTCTCATTTTTCGTGCATTTGCCTTTAATCTCAGTGTGACTTCCTAGTTAAATAAAGTTTATGATGAACAACCAGCAACACGAGCGATCAGTGCGGAACCTGTAAAGGCAACAAAACTTACTTAGGTTTCGGATCGTGGTTTGAGTTAAAATAAGTATGTTTGTTACATAACTTAAGCTGGGCATCGTCAGCCACGACCTGAGTGATCACACTGTACGTGTAAAATAAAAAAAAAAAACATGGCACGTCGGCCCCTGAGGGCCGTTCTGGCTGTTGACAGTTATCAACAAAGATTTGTTTGAAAGCTCCGAGGCAGGTGAAGTTGGTTTGCTAGCAGAGGTCTGTACGAGTCACAATGCTAACAAGGCAGAAACGTGATCATCTTCATCATCCGTGCCATCCTGCTGAAATGTCTAAAAAAAAAAAAGAGGTGTAGATGGACTCACAGATGGCTAGGAAGACGTGTCTGGCAGAGAGAATTGGAGGTCACGTTAAGCTAGCTACGTTTTACTACATCTATTGTACATTGTTATCTTTATAGCTATACGCTCTGATTACTGTAAAAAGAGGAGAAAGAAGGCTCTGACGTTGGGGAAGCGGCTCGTGGCTCTGCTTCAACTGCGAGAGCTGACCACCAGCCGACCAAAATTTCGGACATATCAGAAATTCATCCAACTGTCTGACAGACGGTCGGGAGGAGTTAATCGGTCCTCGGTCCCCCCTGTACACTGCACGGCAAACGATGCCTGACGAAGCTGAAATTCGGTCCGACTCTAAGATGAGTCATGCCGCTCAGAATTCGGGCCAGAAACGGGCTAAAATTGTACAGTGTATGCCCGGCTTTATGTATGAAGTGTTAGTTGAGTACATAAGTTATGTAACAAAAGTAAGGTAAAATAATTCAACGCTGACTTTTGGTTTCATACGGGACACAAACAGCGGTCTCCTGGGTGAAAGGCCTCTGTTTGTTTGACTCAAACATCCACCCTGACTTCCTCCCTACGAAGACTTTTGCGCTCTTCATACCATGTCACCTGACTTCCTTAGAAGCAGCCCTGCACGTACTGGCTCATAATTACGTGGGCAATATACCGATTACAGTGCATTGCTTTTCGTAGGTATAAGTACGAACACTGAATGAAAACGTGAAAAATGTTAGTTTGGGGATGAAAAATGAGGTGACAGTTTAACTTTACAGTCTACACAGCCTTCAAAGCTGCACTTCCAGTATGATTGAGGTTTATAAAACAGAACTAGACATTCAGAAATGATCTGAATCAATATTCCTGTCTTTGTGCATACACAGACTTTTCTGCATCTGGCTCCGGTTTTCTTCGAGCATTTCTTTTATTTCTCGATAATTCTGGCCAAACTGAAAAAGTTTTTCACCTTCTGTCAGAGTTTGTATATCAACTGTACGTTGATTCTATAAAATCCTTACACCATTTCTTCTCATCTGCAGACACTTGAAGTGATTTGCAAGACAAAGTGCAATAAATCAGAAGAAGTCTGGCAGTACTTTTCCTCCCTTCATGGGCGGGAGTCTTTAACAATGTGGTGACCTTTCTCTGACATTTGGTATTGTGCACATTAGCATTATTGTAAAGTGTCTCTGCAGGGCCTATTATATAGAGGGTGAAGCGTATAAGGATAGAGGACGGAAAGAGCTGACAGTACACACAAGCTTTGACAATGAATGAAATATGAATCACGTCTGTGTCAGAGCTCCATGCTGACAGACATTGTCTCTCTCTTTCTCACACACACACACACACACACACACACAGTTAGTTGTGATGAGCCCTGTGGTGTCATTCAGTTTGCTGTGTTTACTATACAGGTGGGTTTCATACCGGCACTAAAGGGGACCTTGTGCGTTGGTATCACACGCCGATGGACGTGACAAAGCATCGGTCTGATTAGATAAAATGCTGCTTGCCCTTTGGTACTGCATTGCCCCAGTACTACTCTGTGTGTCACTATGTCCTATGAAATAGTTTAAGTTGTCCATCAGTTTCTGCACCAACACCCCCCAAGTCACAGTCCTACACATTTATTGTACTTTGGCCATTTCACCCATTTTCACCGTGAAACACACTGGCACATTTGTTCTCTATGATGTTTTGTATCTTATGGAGCTGAATTGTATGTGACACTGTTGATAGATGAAGCAAACAGAGACACAGAAGTGAGGGGAGGTTGGAGGGGAATCCAATTTCTGAGGACACGGGACATTGCTTGTCTGAATCAGGCTGTGTTTTTATATATTTGGCCTCGGAGACAGCAGCAGTTGGAACGTGCGTCCTCTGAGGCGGCTCCGCTGGAGCTTTTATTTCGACTTCATAAAGTCCTGATGGAGAGGGAGACAACAAGAAAAGGGAGGATGGAGAGAGGAAACCAGTTGTAAAAGTGAGTAATAAGACAAAGTGATGCTGTGCAGCGGGATGTGACAGGAGGTTCTGACTGTTGTTTGTGGAGGAGTGGAATAGCAGAGAGGTTAAGTGAGGCAATCTATCCGTCCGCCTGTCTATTTATATAACGACTCTATTTTGATTGATTGATTTGATTTAAGGCTATATATTTATGGACCGGGGCAGAAACTGTACTCAACTGTAACTTTAACAAGCAAAGTTGTAATGTAAATGGCCAAAAACTGTTTTATTAAGAAGCCGTTAGCTATAATTAAGTGTTGGTTTGCACTGATGACTTCATTAGGACGTTCCAAGCGCATGTAATGGTTATAATATTATATTAATATAATTATAAATGAAGAGGTAAAGGGTTTGAAACAGTACAGTGGCTGCTAAGCACAGCATCAAATTGAGTCCAAAAAGGTGAACAGAAACTGTGGCAGATGGTGAAGGCTCATTAGGGTGATGATGCTCAGAAGAAGTTCAGGAATTATATTCGTACATGCAGACTGCAATACTACAGATGTAACGAGGTTCCATGTTTGAAGAAGCTTTACAAGGCGTACAAGGGGAACCAGTTTCTTCAGCCAATTAGACTTTATCCTTCACGTTTTGCATTAGCTCATGCATCAGCCGCGGCCGCAATGACGGCGGTGGTTGTCCTCCCTTCTTCAGTCAGCTTGGTTCTCTATTGGCTGACGTTCTTTCCCACGTGACTGCGTCATCGGCTGTCCTCGGGGTTCCCCACACACAACAGGATATCCCATCGTAAATATTGAACATGTCTAATATTTACGATTTGAGATCGGTGCGGCCAGGATGGACTTCCGAGCCGATCGGGGTGTGTAAAAAACACTCTTAACGTACCTCACACCACAGGAACATCTGGAAAGATCATCTTTAGGACCATCAAACAATCAGGGCTTTGCTGACGATTGTCGGTAGGGGGGAAATCGGGCCTAGAACCGGCTTGATTCTCGTGTAGTGTGTGCCCCGCATAAGACTATGAGAGGAGATTTTACTGCTCTGGAAAGTTCATCACATTCATTTTAGCTTTTGTTACGATGATTACAAGGTAAATTGTGGAAATACATCATTTAATTATAAAGTAATCGTTGGACTTTTCTGTCTGTCTGTGGACAGATTTGTCACTGCGATAGCGTCGCAATGTGCAAGATGGAGTCACGAAACTTTACAGGTGTGTAGTTGAGATCAAAATGAAAATCTAATTCGAAGATGGGTGTGGTCCGAGCAAGGGCGCCAGAAGTAAAGGGGTAGGAAGTGGGGTAAGAAATAAAGTCTACTTGCCTGATTTTGCTTCACAGCTGGTGTGATCGCATCGCAAGATGGTCTCTAGTTTTCTAAATGTAAATAATATAAATATAATAACACATAACAGTCAGAGTGGAGGAATAGGGAATGCTGACGGTAGAGAAAAAATAAGGGATATGGTGTAATGTTCGATGCGTGTGAATTCCCGCTTGGCTCCGCTATAGTGAAGTGGTTAGTAATGCAGGCTGGAGACCGATGTGGACGTGACAAATCGAGCCTGCTTTGAATTCCCCAAAAACCATCAGCATTTCCGACTCGGAGGAAATAGGCCTGTCACACACTCGCCTGATAGATTAAAATAGTCTATATATACATATATGTATTTACTGAGATACACTTCCCTTCGATTTGATAGCTGTCAGACAGTGTGTGTGTGTGTGTGTGTGTGTGTGTGTGTGTGTGTGTGTGTGTGTGTGTATGTGTGTGTGTGTGTGTGTGTGGAGGAAGCATGCTTGACATGCAGGAGCTTAACACGCAGCACTTTGATTTACTGCTCCCTCTCTCTCTCACTCACACACCTGACAGGCTGCTCATGCATTTATAGATGAATGAAAGGTTTTTGGGTAATGGGCCGACCTGAAGACAACATTATTGTTTGTAGATTGACCGTATGTTGCACTGCTGATAGACTGTTAGAGATGGTGTATGAAAGTCAAGAGGATACAAGAGGAACAGAAGATATAGAAGGAATGACTGAGAAGGAGAGCAAAAAGATCAAGTGATTCGGAGGGAGGAAAGCAGTCGGAGACTGGAGTGAAAAGAAGAAAGATATATAGGATGAAAAAGAGATGGAGAAAGAATCTGTACCTTTTACACCATGCACACTGGAGAGAGACTAAATCAGAGGTCTCACACTGTTTATGTCCGTGGAGGACGGGGAGTTTTCCCTTTGTGGTTGAATTTTTAAAAAGAAAGTACAATCAATTTGTGCTAAGGGTCTGAAAGGGCTGAAAGTCTGCAGCAGCAAACACACCAATCATTTTACTGATTTGCAACAACAGAAGAGGAAGCGAGTACATTAAGGCTGTTGCGAGGGGAACACAGGGAAGACTCCTTAATGTGTTGTATGCTCAGTAATAACACAGTATAAGAAATGAAAGGGTTAATGTGAAAGAGGTGATTTGGTGAAGAGAGTTAGGAAGAGTGGAAGGAGATGCTGGTGAAGGAAAGCCGGTGGATGAGAGAGAGCCAACACCAGAGATCAAGAGAGCAACAAAGAGAAGAAAATCAATATGTAATTTTGCAGGAGAATATCCTCTCAAACAGCGCCGAACCTCCAGAGGTGATTCATCTGGTCGCTTCGTTTTGCATTCGAGTGAAAACGTGATTATTACTCTCCGTGCTTTCTAATCTTCTCAGTGATGAAAACTATATGAAGGATTAATTTGTGCTCACCTGGATGCCTGTGCTGTGTGTTCTGCTGTGACCTCCGCTGTGAGTTGATTAAAATCTGTAGGCGATAAGTGGCAATCAGAGAAAAATCCGCGGACAGGGATCATGAAACTAATCAATATTCCAGTGTGTATCCGCTGACAACATATTGTGTCTAATTTTGTGAAGGAAGGGATGAACAAGTGATGAATTTGGTTTCACTGGATGGATGGAAGTAGGGAGTTGTCATGTGAATTAAATCTTCAATCATGGTACATGTCATTTTATAACGTAAAACATTTTCATAACATTTAACAGAGAAACCATTTGGGAATGAGTAATCCAGTGACTTAAATGAAAAATCAAGATGTTTCATTTAGGGCCGTCAATCGATTAAAATATTGAATCCATGATTGTCCATGATTATCACAATTAATCGCAAATTAATCACACTTTTTTTATCTGTTCAAAATGCACCTTAAAGGGAGATTTATCAAGTATTAATATTCTTATCAACATGGGAGTGGGCAAATATGCTGCTTTATGCAAATGTATGTATATATTTATTATTGGAAATCAATTAACAAAACAAAACAATGACAGATATTGTCCAGAAACCCTCACAGGTACTGCATTTAGCATAACAAATATGCTCAAATCATAACGTGGCAAACTGCAGCCCAACAGGCATCAACAGCTGTCAGTGTGTCAGTGTGCTAACTTGACTATGACTTACCCCAAACTGCATGTGATTATCATAAAGTGGGCATGTCTGTAAAGGGGAGACTGGTGGGTACCCAAAGAACCCATTTTCATTCACATATCTGGAGGTCAGAGGTCAAGGGACCCATTTGAAAATGGCCATGGCAGTTTTTCTTCGCCAAAATTTAGCGTAAGTTTGGAACGTTATTTAACCTCCTTCAGTACAAGCTAGTATGACATGGTTGGTAAAAATGATTTTGCGTTAACGCGTTATTAAAGTGTTAACTTTGACCCTAGTTTCATTACATAAATGCAAAAAAAGTGATGTAAATCCAATTGCCATAACGCCTGGTGATCAACACTGCCCATGATGACTTTCAGCCAGAGATATGTTGGAAAGAAATGCTTGACAAATTTCAATTTCATGGTCTTCTCATGTTACACTGTGTCACATCGACCATCCTGAGATAGAATAATATAATATGGGTGAGTCAATGAACTGATGGATGAAAGAAGGAAAGGAAGAAAGATCATGTTTTTTAGGAAAGTATTGATGAGTGGATCAATGAATAAATAAATAGTGTGGCTGAGGTACGCTTCCATTCAAAGTAACAATAATTGATTTCTATTTTTTGGCCATTCGAAAACTACTTAGTTAGGTTCGGGAAAGAATTGTGGTTTGGGTTAAAATAACTACGGAAGCGGCGTTACTTAAGTATGGAAGTTACAAATAAATCAACAATGACTTCTGGTTTCACACGGGACACAAACTCCGGTCTCCTGGGTGAAAGTGTTTTTGGACCCACCCATCCACCCCGACCTCCTCCCTACGCAGCGTTTGTCTCTCTTTATACTTCATGATTACGTGGATTAAATATGAAATGATTTTGTGGGATATATGCAAATTACAGTGCATTACTATGAGCAACCCCTTTTACATTACACATTTGAACCATGAATGACCATATGACAGGATGAATGAATCTAGAGAATTATCACAGGACAGTCCAATTGCGTTACCATCCTTTAAGGGTCCTGTTGCAGCTCCGTGTCTAAAGATTCATTTTCTGTTACTTTACACAACCCTTTTTGCTGCAAGGTAAGTTTGGGGAATTTTTATTCCGCTGTTGCCTCTTAAATCCCAGATGAAAAGTGCACCTGCCGAATACCTAAAATGTCAAAATACAAATGTAAATCTTTCCCCCCTCTGGAAACTGTCGAGCCAAAGGCTAAAAGAGAGTAAAATAACAATGAGGTTCTCAGTCAAATATTAATCAGTGTTGGATGTATCTGAGGTCATTGATTCTGCCCCGGTGGCCTCTGTAGAGCCAAAGAGGGAAATGTGTGAACCGGCCTTTCTAACCAGGTCAGGAGAATAATACACAGACACACCGTACGCTCACCCATTCATATGAGCATTTACACATTATAACCCAACAATTCAATATGTATGAATACTAAACAAAGTTACACGCACAAATACAAAGAGATGAAAATATATGTTCAAACAATCATGGATACACATACTCTGGAGTAGATGTCAAACTGGAGAGCACTTTACCTAAATAGAAGACAAAATTCCAGTTAGGTGTGGTTTGGCAGCTGGAAATGTTGTCCGACACGCACATTGGTTGACGCTTGCTGTTGTTAAATCTGTATGTTCACCACGTGTTCTTGCATCTCCATGCATGGACCGACCCTCTAAAAAACACCTTGCTTTCAATATTGTGCTATACCACTAATGTGTTTACTCTCTCGTACTTCTATCACTCTTTGGTGTAAACTCTTAAATGCTTCTCTCTGCACTGGTGTCCCTATGTTCTTTTTTTTAACTTTGCAGGGCGGCGGGTCGTCAGCTTCAGGAGCCACACTTGGGCCGCTGTGGTTCATATAAAGCTCACCATCTTCCCACAGAGAACGTCCTCTCTGCTCTTCCCCTGCTAACACAGCTGCTGTTTTGTTTGTTTGCTTCCGACATTTTCACACACCCACACATGTAAATATGCCTTTTTATTACTTTCATACTCGTCTGGTCTTCCATTTCTTGTTGCAGCCTTTGAGCCGGGCCGTCACAATGTGTACACTACCTTTCTGCATCATTTCTAAAAGGACAAAGAAAACCTAAACAGTTTTACTGTAACATACTTTTAGTTATTTGTTTGATATACGCTCCCAACATTCAATGA
>CAKALU010067046.1:19732-47152 GCA_916700995.1 Hozukius guyotensis | reverse complement strand
GTATATATGTATATGTATATGTATATGTGTATATATATATATACATACATACATACTGTAAAATAAAAAAGGTAGAATACAACTAATTCAAATACAATACATATGATAAAATAAAGGGAGTTCTGTTTACATGTCATGTTGAACATACTGGTAACATAAGGGGTTTTACAGCGCACCAGTTCTGCGCATACCAGCGGTCACGTGTGTTGTGAGTCTCCCAGTGATTGGCTACAGCAATGCACTCATTGTTCCGTAGCATCGTTAGCCTCCACACCAGAGACTGCGGGCAGACAGCAGACCGTCGTTGGGGGTGTTTCATTCAATTTCATCTCCCCGTTCCCTTTCTGAGGAACATACATCCCGATAATACAGCGGTTGTTTGAGCTACGGTCCTCTAGAACAGAGCCAAAGCGACCAGAGAGGGTTTTTATCGTGTGTGTTTCTGTGTGAGCGGCACGCTGATGGCGGTCACTATCGAGGATCTGTACCGGAGCTACGGGGTGCTAGCTGATGCTAAGGACAACCTCAGCCAGGTAGATAAAACACTATTCATTCATCTTTAAAACAGTATTAAACCAGCAGCTTTGTTGCTTTGCTGCATTATCTTTTATTTACGTCCACAATTGTTAACTTTGTTGTAACTGCTGAGCTACATAACAATGTTGTGTGCGTGCTAGGCTAACTAGCTAACTGTAGCTAGGCTAACTCAAGGCCTATTGAAAGAGGCTGGGACACGCATCATAGCTTTGGGTTGTATTGCGCATGCGCAGTAAAATATAGTCTACACTGCGCATGCGTGATACCCCGTGTTCCAAGACCCATATCCGCCCGTGACCCAACCTCCTTTCATAGGCCTTGGGTAACTGTAGATGGCTAACGTAGTGACCGTGCTAACGTTAATGGCCTATAGCCATAGCGACCATTGTGAGGCGGTACTAACTCAGTATTTATTATTTTTTGAGTCAACCAAACGGTTTATTTTACTTAACCAGCGAGACTATTTTCTTTTAAACTAGAAATCAGGGCTAATTAAGCTTAAGTTGTTTACTGAAATTCAACACAATATTTCTCATTCAAGAGAATGTTTCTCTGGATATTGATAGCAACTTTTTGACTACACTTTTGGAAAAATCACTTACTTCACCTTAAATCTGAGTTTCAGTTTCTAGCACATGGTTTAACATTCACAGGTTAGTGATCATGCAGGTTTTTTTTGGCAGTTTGCAAGTCGGGTTGCTCCTCCCTGTTTAACAGAGGCACACCGGTTTGTTTTGTTACTGTGACTGAAACTACCCAATCTACATGTGTATCCAGGGAATGAAATTAGCATCTGCCACCTGCCAAATAAAGGGTAAATGGTTGCTGTGGCAGGTAAAAATTACAGGTCACCTGCCACCATGGCAGATAGGTTTTCCTTATGTTAAGAAATATTATTTTTAAGAAGCAATTCCTAAATTAAATGCAGTCATGGATTAAGGTTACAACATGTATTCCATAAATCTAAGGACTGGCACCACTGACTCCGTGTTTACAATTCTAAATGCTCTTCTTCTTTCCAACTTCTCACCCACAGTTTGTAATGCAGGTTTTCTGGTATTAATTTCTAGTCTCCCAGTTAAAGCATGGATGAAACTGCCGGGGTTATTTTCTCAACTGTTTTCACAGGCTGAGGAATACAACCCTCAACTGCTAAAATGACCTTTATTTGTAAAAACATGCATAGATGCATCAAGTGATGATCATACACAAAAGCAGAATGTCCCCCTATTCAAACAGGGTAGTTTCAGTAAACATGCATACATACAGGCATTTCTACATAACCAGGTGAACTGTAACACCCACTCACTCAATGCCCCACGTTTAAAAGGTTCAACTGTATGCACCTTACACCACTGTTCCAGTGACTGCCACAAAACAATGAGCTTTGGACCAAACAAGTCACTTTCAATTTGGAACCAACATACATCATATTATAATATGAGGTTGACAAGGAATTGTAATGCAATACTGTTATATATCTTGCACATGTTTATTGACTCGCTCTTTTCTTTTATTCTGCAGCACAAAGATGCCTACCAAGTAATCTTGGATGGCGTAAAGGGTGGCCCGAAGGAGAAGCGCCTGGCAGCACAGTTTATCCCCAAGTTCTTCAGCAGCTTCCCGGAACTGGCCGATTCAGCCATCAATGCTCAGCTTGATCTTTGTGAAGATGAGGATGTGTCGGTGAGTATTAAAGGGCACAGGTGTACCCAATAAACTTGGGTTTATTATATAAATTGCAGGTTCTATGTGTTAGATTGACAGTAGTCATTTTATTTTATTCCATCATAACAATCTCCTCTGTGTGTATTTGTGCTTGCCTTCGTCCAGATCCGACGGCAGGCCATCAAGGAGCTTCCACGGTTTGCAACTGGCGAGAACATCCTCAGAGTTGCAGATATTCTCACCCAGCTCCTTCAGACAGGTATTGGATGCCTCAAGCTAAACACTTAAGATACCCTCACTGACACACTGAGTTTGGTTTATACTATAAATACAGCCATGTTGTTTACTTTACTTGCACAGCTAGGATCCATTCAGAATATCATAATCTGTTTTTCAGTCAGTATAATTCATTGGATATCCTGGAAATCAGATTTGCTTGTCAGTCCGAACAGCACATTAGTCTGTTGAATTTAGTCTGAGAATCTGTATTTTTCTGTGCTTTCAGATGATACAGCAGAGTTCAACCAAGTGAATGGAGCACTTGTTTCTATCTTCAAGATAGATGCCAAAGGTAAGCGTTTCTTTCCCCCACTGTTGAGCCAAAACTGTGCACTTGTATGCTTGTCAATTATTCAGCTCAGTTCAGAGCTGTGCAGAAAGAGGACACTGAAAAATGACTTTCTTGCACTTCCTCCTTGGGGTATTTATTCCAGAGTGAGATTTCTTTCTGCTTGTTGAGATGGTTTATTGTAACCCATGTTGTTTTGTTAAAGGCTGTCTCACTGGCCATGTGAATCAAAGGACGTCATTAGGCGTGTTTTAAGTAATTGTCCATGGTCCATACTTTTATACAAATGCCTGTGTGTATTGCTCCTACTAACTTCATCATTCATCCATCACAGCAAGTAGATATGCCGGTTGAATCTAATCTAGATCTGAAGGAGTTTATTTCCCCTCATAATATTTAGGACTGGGACCAGAATATTATCTAATCCTGTATGTCTTCCCAAATGTTCTGATTGTACTGTTTAGTAAACATGAGATATCAATCAGTCAACTTGCTGTGTATTTAATGATTGTTGCATCCTTAGCTGAGATTGGGGTTGTAATCCCATTGAGTTTGTAATTATTCACTTGCATTAACACAATCCCATCTACTGCTGTCTTTTGTCGTCCAGGTACTCTCGGAGGCCTCTTCTCTCAGATCCTGCAGGGAGAGGACATAGTGCGGGAAAGGGCCATCAAGTTTCTGTCAACCAAACTGAAGACCCTGACAGAGGAGGTCATGACAAAGGAGGTGGAGGATTACGTCTTTGCGGAGACAAAGAAGGTAAGCATATAGTGTAGAATTGATTAGTGATCTTTGATCATAGATGAGTGATCTTTTTCTGTGTCAGTCCGAATGTAACAGGTCATTTACATCAAACTACACCATATGATGGACTGGAATCAGGATGTGTTAAAACTGCCGCTTGGATGTGGCTGGTAATTTTGCAGACTTCTCCATGTTGGTGTCGTCTGAAACTTTTTCTGTTCAAAGACTTGCATTTATTTTGTTAATTCGTGAAACTGACTTGTGAATTTGTAGTATAATCGATCCGATTTAAAGGCCATGGGGTTAGTTACCATTTAAAAAGTGGAGATGAGCTTTTGCCTTATGTGCTACTTTGGCTGAAACTCGGCTGACTTATTGCTTACTCTGTGGGGGAAAAAAACATATCTAGTTTTTACATTGACAATAGATGGGAGTTCAAACAATGATGTAGTATTTGGTGGATTTTGGCCTGTATAAAAACAGACAAGAACACATGTTGATAAAGAGTTCTCTTCCATGCTGCCTTCTCAGGTGCTTGAGGATGTGACGGGAGAGGAGTTTGTGCACTTGATGCGTGTCGTGTCGGGCCTGCGGGTGCTGCAGACAGTAAACGGGCGGCAGATGCTGGTGGAGCTGGTGGTGGAGCAGGCTTTTCTTGAGCAGGCCCTCAACCCAGCCGACCCCGACACTGTTGACCGCCTGCTGCAGTGCACACGCCAGGCCTTGCCCCTGTTCTCTGTGAGTACAGCCAACGCACTTTACATCAATCAAGTTAACATTCATTCATAACATTCAGTTAAGGCTTCAACTAACCATTATATATTTTTTTCAATTAATGGTTTAGTTTTAAATGTAGTGTAAATGTCACTGTTTTTGCTAATCACTAACACCCAAAGTTGCGTCTTCGCATTGCTTGTTGCAAAGATATTCAGTTTAATATTACACAAAACAAAGAAAAAAGCAGCAAATCCTCACATTTCAGAAGCTGTAGCTAGAGAATATTTGGCATATTTGCATGAAAAGAGGCTTAAACGATTATTCGATTATCAAAATAGTTGCTATTTAATTTTCTGTTGATCAATTAATTGACAAATTGCAGCTCTACACGTAGTACACATTGTCTGTTTTTACATTTATTTATATCATAGGCATACATTTATGACAAGTAATTATGGTTTGCTATAATTAAAGTGTGAATTAATCATAGTTCTCTCCTGTCTTGTAGAAAAATGTCCATTCCACACGTTTTGTAACCTACTTCTGTGAACACGTCCTGCCCAACCTCAGCGCTCTGACAAGTCCTGTGGCTGAGCTGGACATTCAGTTGGAGGTGAGTTTTTGCTTTTTATATTTATTGATCACACCCTTACCACATCCTGAGTCAGATCTAAAAGAAGATTTGTGAATTCCCTTGGTCCTGAGGTGAAAGTAAAATGTCACGTTTTGAATTTGCTACTGCTCTGATTTGCACCACTGACTGGCCTCATCTCCATGCCAACAGCGGCCGAGGCTCATGGGTATTGTAGTATTTAGACCCGTTCGCCACGCCAAAATGACAGATAAAACCCGATTTCTCAGACACAAAGATGAAATGATTAAAACTGGGGGTCATAACATAAACCTAAAGGATTGTTACTTTATCCAGGAGAGTCTTGTATTTCTATGTTAAATAACATTAACACCGCTCCCTCTCCCACTTTGCAACTCTATACCTGGTCAACGTTTCAGTTTACAAGCCAGCGTGGCCATTAGACAAAAGACTAGTTTCCCGACCTGCATTTATTCAGCTTGAATCAGCACTTCCATTCCCGAGAGGCCTGACGAATATGGCCACTGGTGTGAGGTCGATACTCCTAATGTCTGACATTTGGTGAGCGGTTGTAGTAGTAAACAAAGTCAGCGTGGCAGCCACCTGTCAGAGGTGTCAGCCAACTGCATGTTGTTAATGGGTCATTAGTCTGCACCACGCAACACTGTTTCTCATTAGCAATGCACATTACACTGTGTGAGGGGATCTGCTAAGCTGTGTGTGTGTGTTTGTGTGTGTAGGTGCTGAAGCTGCTGGCTGAGATGAGTCCGTTCTGTGGAGACATGGAAAAGCTGGAGCCCAACCTCAACATGCTGTTTACCAAGCTGCTGGTGAGAACGGCTTGTCTTGTTGTCGTTGGACATGGAGGAATACACTTAAAAATCAAAATACACATTGGCAGATTTTCCCCTGATCCATTCTGAGATTTTACTGCTCTTTCTAGTATTTCTTTGCTTTACGTTCATATTGTTGTGCATCATCTCAGTCAGCTTTCTACTGTGGGCCCCTGGCCAACTAAGGATTCATTATCTGGAATGAGGATACTTTAATAGCAGTTGTTTGGACATTCAGTGAACGTTACTTATTCACACAGTTTGTCCCGTCTGGGTATTTGAACCAACGACCTTCCTTTTTTAAAGCCTACATTTTTACAGCTACGACTGTCAGAGTTGTTAAACTCAAAATAGGGGAGAATTTATTGAAACATGTCCTCATAGACTGATCTATAAAGTACAAAGAGGTCTAATAGTAGTGATTTATTGTAGATGTAGTTTCAGTGAAGGCTCCAAAATAATTGTTAAAATAAAGAAGACTAAACTCTCCCATATATTGCTTTGTTCCAGTAAACCCTAATGGTCCAAGCTTTTTGACCATAAAGGAGGCTAACAAAAAGGTTCTGGTCATGATTCTTGTGTAGGAGTTCATGCCTCTGCCACCAGATGAGGCAGAGAACGGCGAGAACTCGGCGAGCGAGGAGCCCAAACTGCAGTTCAGCTACGTGGAGTGTCTCCTCTTCGGCTTCCACCAGCTGGGCAAGAAGCTGCCGGACTTCCTCCTCGAAAAAGTGGACGCCGAGCGCCTCAAAGACTTCAAGATCAGGTGAGAGAGTGACACACAAAGAAAAGTCTCCTAGAGTACAATTAGTAAAATAAGTGAGCATGTCGGGTGTGTTTGATGGGTTAGTTCTTGGTCATGTTATCCAAAAACTGACACTTTTCACATGGAATTGAATGTGCTTTGTGTTTCAACAGGTTACAGTATTTTGCCAGAGGCCTGCAGGTTTACATCAGACAGCTGCGAGTAGCACTGCAAGGCAAGACAGGAGATGCTCTGAAGACAGACGAGGTAACGACTGCTCTGTAGAAACTTAATGCCTACAGTCAACAAAAATGCAAACTAGGAATGTCACGAGAACCAATACTTCGGTACCAAGTCGATGCCAAAATTCTGAAAACATGACGGTACTCGTTTTTCTACGGTACCACAGGTAGCGTCAGGGCAAGAGACTAATGGCGGGACGATAGAAATGTGTTTGAGATGCAGTGAACTCACTATTGACGCGTCCCGGGGACACACCCTATTTTTTTCCCTGATAATGCTACATTGCAAACAACAAATCCGTGTTGAAATCGGCAGGAGGAGAGCTAATTAACATTAGCGGTTAGCTTCGTGCAGTACTGTTCTGCTTACTGACTTCAACATGGGAGTTGCCATTGATTTACATTATGATGCGTTCAGGCTCTATTCAGTAATAAATGGTATTGGGCGAAGGACGGAGGATTCCAATGTTATCACGATGTGTTCAAATGTAATCTTGTAAAATGTAGTTTTTGGTGAGAAACTTTAATAAATCCAGTTGTTTGAAGGAGATGTTTTCACAGCAATATAAAATAGATAATAGAGAAGGAATTATGACCTGCTTAACTTTCTAACAAAAACCAGGATGCAAAGGGTGATAAAGGAGTGCATGTTGAAGTACACAGGATTTATTGTTTTACTTTTACCGTGGTATCGAATTGGTATTGAGAATCGTGGAAGTGCACTGGTATTGACTGCTAAATTTCTGGTATCGTGACATCCCTAATGCAGACTGAGTACTGCAAATTGTTTGAATTCTGCTGTAAAATATCTCGGACTAACTCGTCTTCTCTGTGTAATCAGAATAAGATCAAAGTGGTGGCCCTCAAGATCACAAACAACATCAACGTCCTCATCAAGGTAAGGTGTTTTCATACTATATGGTGTTATACTGAGCTACAATATGTTAAAACGTGAAGAAACCCCTCACAATGATAATAAGATCCACTGCAACAACACAAAACTAAACACAGAACCTTTCTGACAAGGGAGATTATTATAAGGACTGCATAGTATTGCATTACGATGTACATGGTTTCTATTTTTTGGTAACTTAGTGAATCATTTTTTTTTCAGGATCTCTTCCACAACCCTCCATCATTCAAGAGCACAGTCACTCTATCCTGGAAACCTGTCCAGAAGGCAGAGGCAGTAGCGTAAGTCTGCTCCCACTTTTAGCAATCAGAAGCCATACATACAGCCGAGGCAGCTGAGTGTCCTTGTTGCTCCATTAGGTGTTCATCTTCTTTTCCTTTGTGTTTGTGTAGGGCCAAGCGCCCGTCCGGTGAGGAGATGGGCTCCGGCGGCAGCGAAAAAAAACAGGTCTCTCCTCAGCCCCGGAGGGACGCGCGGCAAATCTACAATCCCCCCAGCGGCAAGTACAGCGCCACCATTGGCAATTTTACTTATGGTGAGGAGCACTGTGGCACTTTTATGTTTTTTCTATTCATTTTTGTAAACACTGTCTTGCAGCATGTTCACCTTTTTATTTACTTTATACTGCACTTTGAGTTGTTTTACATAGTTTGTCACCAGAACACTGAGTTTATTTTTCAACTGTCCTGCTCAGCATATATCCTTTAGCATTAAAACGTCTGTTGTGGTTATCAAACACTATGTTGAATATTGATCTATACAATTATTTTATTTTAATTCTCACATATAGATATCAGCCTCAAGAATGCAATGTTGATCAGGTTATAGTCCATAATATGTACACACTGACCTTTTTTTTTGTTTTTTTTGTAACTCCAGAGCAGCGTGGCGGTTTCAGGGGCGGCCGAGGACGAGGCTTCGGAGGCCGAGGAAACAGGAGCCGAGGCCGAATCTATTGAGACGCACGCACACACACATACAGTACATATTGCTCATTGAACTGCATCGCATCAGGATCTTTTCCGCACCAAGACGGACTATTTGTCACCTACTCTTTTTTTAACTGGTCTCCACGTTTTTTTCACTTTCCAACTCGCACATCCCGGTTTTTTGTGTTGTTGTTTTTGGAGGGGTGGGGGGGGTCGGGGCCCCCCCCTGGGTTTCAGAATATCAGAATATCAGACAACGGGCTCAGACTTTTCATCATTTACTCTCCATAATCCTCTTGGCCAAGGCGATAGTTCAAGTAAATCTAGATGTTTTTCCCCCCCTTCATTTTTTAAATATTATTCTGTGTATTTTTGTGGAACAAAAGACTGCCAAGTTGTAACTGATAAATATTTTTGTCGGATTGTTGTAGGAAAAGATAAAGATCCTCTTGTTTTGGAACATGTTGATGAATGCATTTCTTTCTACCTTTTTATTTAATCTTGTTTTCTTTTTTTATTAGAGCTTAAGTTGAATTGGCTGACTATGCTACTTTGTATGAATCAATGATGTTTCATTGGATTTTTATCATAAACTTGTATGGAAGTATGAACTTTTGTCCTTATTTTACTTGCTTTATGTAGAAGTTTGCTGTAGTTAAGCTGAAAACTAGTCTGGTATCAAGACAAAGATGCAATTCTGCTGCGTCCCTTTTCACAATTCAAAACTTGCATGTTCAAAAACCTTTTCCAAACTTACCTTTCTCCTCCCATTCACGATCCATTCACATTCTCATTCATCCATTTATCCTTTCCACCCTCCCGTCTCTCCCTTTCCCTCTTCCTTCTATTTGTACTCACCTATATCCGTACCAAAGCAGAGCGAGGAGGGTAATTTTAGCTCACGATCTGGCATCTACATTTAGAATACACACACATACACAAACGTGCCTTCCCGGCTGTCTACATGTCTGCATCAACACTGCGTCTCCCCTCAGCCCAGTAAGTGTGTGTTTGTGTATGTGTGTTGAGGTGCTGGGGGTGGGTGTGTAGCTTTGAAGTAGAAAAGAGTAGAATCTGGCTCTCAATAATTGAACGAGCTATAAATAGTTGCTGCCATGTTTAGAACACACACTTTATTTTACACACTCTGCTGGTGGAGGCTCTACTCTGTGCACATTTTCCTACACACACAACTTAATGCTATAATACTTGTGAGGGCCTTCTATCCATTCATTAATGTAAAGTGAACTCGAACCTTATAAATCTAATCTTGACTGTTATTCATAAACAACTTCATGTAATTCTGATGAGACGTACAAACATTAAGCTTTACCAAAATCCACTTTAAAAATGTATCCTTTAGCCACTAACCTTTTGTGTTTAATATTTTCAATATATCTGTACTTTTATTTTTAGTATTTAACCTTTATTGTACCGGGATATTCCCATTGAGATTTAAAGTCTCTTTTTCGAGGGAATCCGGGCCGAGATGGCAGCATAAAAAGCTTCGCATAAAAAGCTTCACATAAAACCACAAACGACAGATTTAAAACAAAACCGCAAAAAGTTAAAAGCAACATAATAAATTTAACATAAAAGAAACTAGGGCTGTATGATTTTTGTCGACTAATCTATTAGTTGATTTAATCGACAGATCTGTAAAACTTCAGTTTCTCCACAAAGAATCACACAAAAGCACCACTTTAAATCTTGTGTTTACCAGCGATGTGCTCATAAGTTTCTTAGAAATAAGTCATTCAGCATGAAAAAAGCATAAAAAATTACTAATCGACTAAAGAAATCTTAATCGACTGAGACCTAAATGACCGATTTGTCAATTAGGAGGGGGCAGCCCTAAAAGGAAACAAGCAACAGACTTGAAACAAACACAAATTTAAAACAATTAAACAATGAATTAGCAGTATTGTTCAGTAACAGGATGTGAACCTGGAGCCTGGGCCTAAATTAAAGTTTCCTCTTTTCAAGTTTTAAAAGGTAAATGTTAGTTTTTTTACATTCAATTTTGTCTTTTGGTGTTTTTATTAGTTTAGTTCATATGCATTTCTCTGGGTCTTCAACTGTAAATTGTCTGATGCACACAGTAATTGGATGTAAAAGATGTCAAAAGTGTTGTATTCCTTACTCATCTAACCCAAATCTTTGAGTCTTAGCTAAACCTGTTCTAATTATAATACTCACTCTAAAGACAAATCTTATTTTTAAACTTCCCAGAAATGAAAAACATGTCCACATGCACACTAAAAAGTCCAACACTGGTTCTCATAAAGACAGAAGACACATGCACAAACACACACCCAGCAGCTCTCTCAGTGGGTGCTGCTGCTACAGGTCTGCATGTGAGGACACGTGTGTGTGTAGGTGGATGCTCTGCAGGAGGAGGGGCGCTCAAACTCAATTTTCTGAATCGACTGTGGAAGCGTTTTACACAGAGGCAAGTGTGAATAGTTTAAACCTCGGAAAAATTAAAAACACCCAAACCATTTATATAAAATTATACATCATGCATCAGCTTTAGTATGATGACAAACAAACAAAAAAAGCATCAACATTTCTGCTTGTAATTAAGGATATGCATGAAGATAAACTCATCTTATCCTCCTCTTTTACATGCAGAAGGAAGTTTAGTTGGTCATTATGTTAAATACATAAAAGAAACTAATTACAATTTGAAGATAAACATGACTGAGCATATACAATTGTTGTATTTGCAAAAATAAAAGTGATCCAAATTGATTAAAAATAAAGGTGGTTGTTGCTTTACAATAATGTTGAGCAATAAAACACCATTTTATTGCAGAAAAATATAGAAGAAGCAGCTCATCCATGCATAAATTGTCTCCTGTCTTGGCAGAGTCTCCCCTCTAGAGGGCGATCCAGACCAGGGTTTTCCTCGCAGAGCAACCAGGTCTATTTTTATCCCTCAACCCAACGAGTCACTTAAAGCTTTCATGATGTCTTTTTGTCTCTTTGTATTTGTGCTCGGGTTAAGGCGCATAGAGGAGGAACACTGCGATACTGGCGAGCCATGCAGAGCAAAAAAACACATCATATCCTCTCTCCTTTTCTGAGAATATTTAGTGATTAAGAGCCTGGTGTATTTGTCAATTACTGGTCAAGTACAGTTCAGTGCTGTAATGAAATAAACCTGCAACGACGAGAAAGCATCCAAATGCACCATTAGTTGGCTGCTTTTGACGCAATATGTGTGTAAACAGACATAATATATGACTTGATGTTGCACAAACTTCTTTATAATGCATCTCCCATTTTCATTTGTTTACTACTTATTTGATCTTTAATCTTCACTGAGTTGCAGGCTGATGTTTTTTTGTTGCAGAGATACTGTACATCTTTTGGCACAGGCACCATGGTGCGTTTAAGGTCTAACATTAAGTTCTCATTTGAGGACAGTAGAGGGCGGTATGCAACCAGGATAAACCCTCTCCTCATTGATCGTGACCAGGTATTTCCCAAACCAGCCAGTCAGCCAGCCAGCCAGCCAGCCAAAGCCTGGCACACACACACACACACACACGCACACACACACACACACACCCGGCGGAGCTGAAAATAATCAAGTGGTGGAGGAGGAGGAGGAGTGGGAGGAAGCAGCAGCAGCAGCAGGAGAGGAAGAGAAGACGACCCTCAGAGAGAGAGAAAGAGAGAAGGAAGGAGCGACTGTACGAGTCCATGTGAGAGTAGAAGTGAAGGTAAATCAATAGTCCTGAAGCACTTGGTGGAACTCGATGGGTTTTCCTCACTTTATTACCAACCTTTGAGTGTGTTGGTGCTGATAAAAAACCTGTAACCCCCAACAGACACGAGGCCAAACCTACACTGAACATGCATGATGATGCTGGCTGGTTCCTGCTGCAGTTAAAGCTCCGAAATGTCCATTTCTTTTCATGCTCTTGTTGCCAATGTTTGTGGTGATTTAAGTCTCAGAAATGAATGTTGTTTGAGGTCAGCTGGCCACAGTGCTGTGTTTGTGGATGATGGTGCGTTCACTTGTTAGCTAGTTGTTGTTGTTGTTGTTGTGTGGTGCGTTCAGTGCTACTATTTTGTTTGAAAAAAACAGACCCATGGTTTGTGTCCTGGATAAGATGATGAAACTTTGGCTAACAAGCAAATGTAAAAGTTCAAACACATACATATGGTAGTTTTATACCTAACTTCTGCTTTCCTGATCTCATTATGTTTGAACTGTGACCTGCAATACTTTTTTTGGGAACATTTTCAGTTTACAAACTCATGTAGGGAACAGTAGCTTGCACATGAAACATCAACACAAGCTAGAAGATACATACATGCATAATAGATAGATAGATAGATAGATAGATAGATAGATACTGTAGATAAAGGGAAATAATTGAAAAAGAAACAGTTCAACATTTGGACATGTGGGGGATTGACAATATAAGAAAATGTAAACTTAATAAATTTGAGCAGCAAGGACTATTGTAGCTTTGCACTACTATATAGTGTCATTGCTTAGAGTTCCTGTTTTTAGGACTACTTGATTTTACACCACAACTTCTGGGAGCAGATTGCAAAATTTTCTCCAACGTCAATATTGTTCGATGGTGATGGTTGCACTGGAAATTGTCCTATAAAGCTACATGTAATCAATATAATTGAAGAGAATTTTCCAAATTGGCAGCAGTCATTTTTTAGATCATAAATGAAACATATTAATATTTAGAGGGGTTGTAAGAAAATGTCCATATACTTGTGATATTATGTTGTGTGATATTATGTTGTGTGATACTGTATCAGTTCTCCAAAACGCTATCAATTCATTTTATTGATAGTTTACATGCAAAGATTAGTGGCTCAGATTGCACAAAAAGTAGTAGTGCTATGTTGGATGTTACAGGCACTGCGATGAATGCAAAAGCAGATCCCACTGTTATGATTGCATTAACAAAATACTTTTTCACTCAGGTTTTATGCATTTACTGGTGTGTTCTTTATACTATGACAGTTTTCCTAAAATTAGATTTAAAAAAAAAGAAAATCACGATATATCGCCTTGCTTAAAGTATCGCAATATATTGAATAGTTACCCCCTGTATTGTGATACGTATCGTATCGCCAGATTCTTGCCTATTCACAGCCCTAATATTAATAGCCTTGTCTATATGTATAGACAGAGAGGGAGAATTAATCTCCTGGAGGCCTTTAACGGAAATATATGTCACACTTTGAACTGAGCTCTCTTTACTGACCACCAAACACTTATCAGAATAAGTGTGCTAAAGTGTACTTCTGTGCTTACTTGCATTCCAGTCTTCTTTAGTCTAGAACCATTATGTATGAAAGGACAGGAGATGCTACTGTCACTCTGTTCATTGTTTCAGCTATTTTTTATTAGATGGTGCCCAATTTTTTTTGCATCAATCGCAACTGGCACTACATTAAAGTTCTGCCCAGTGAAAGTGCAGCCGCGTGTTTTCTTAGCACCAAAATCTTCTTGTGAATTGTGCGCTTTACATCCGCCCATGACGTTTTCCGTCAATGTGGAGGAAAAGTTGTTAGGAGAGGGGAAAGGACAACAGAGAAATGTAGAGTGCACTATATGTCACAGAGCCGTCCATGACTCTGAACCTCTCTGTGTGTGTGAGGATCAGTCCTGATGGGAGCTGTCCATGGTGCTGAAACCACACTAGACTTGAATCAGGCAGTTAAAACAGCACAGTTTACCCAGAATGCATCCTAAGAGAGCTTTACTTGACAAAAACTTTTTGACAAATGAATTACATAAGAGTGGCAGCATTTGACTGAACCATCCATGACCCCAGACTCGGGTGTATAAGGTGTAGGGCCGACCCGAGTGCTTCGAAGCTTCGACCGTCGCCATGGTAATCGACCTCCAAATCAGTATTCGAATGTTTCGTTTTATTATTTATCTTTTTATATGTATGTAGTAATAATGTTTAATTCCCCAAATACCCCATGAAATAAGGAATAATCACAAAACATTATTCATTATTCATATTCAACATTGATTATTATTAGTTATTCTTAAACGGATATCGCATGTGCACAGTATAGTGTGACAGCTGCACTGAAACGGTGCACATAAAGGAGACAGAAAGGAGACAGAAAGACAGAAAAAACCACGTCAGTCTAGTTGCTCTGAAGCTTCAGATATCTTCGAATATTTCTCACCGAAGCTTCAAAGCCCATAAAATGGTATTCGGGGACAGCCCTAATAAGAGTTTAATAGTATTATGTCACCACTATGTCCAGACTTAGACGGCTTGAAAATACTTCTATAGAGTTTGATAAGATTGCTAGTGTGAGGAAAGAAAGCCTCTTGCTGCACACAGAGGTCAGAGGTCAGAGGTCAAAGTCAGCCACACACCATCATGTCTGACTTTTGCACCCACTATTATCACTATTATTTCTGTTCAGGCATTCATTAATCACCAATCAAACCCCTCCATCACCTTTCATTCTTTCATGTTTTTTAACTGCAGCATCCCTGAACTATAGTGAGGTATCAGTGGCAGATATAGCAGTACCAGGATGAACGCGGGAAAATAAATCAGTTGTGAAAAGGGAACTTTTTCTTCCCTTTTTTTTTGTGAAAAGAAAAAAAAAAAAAAAAAAAAGCCCGCACCGTCCGCCCCCTCATGTACAATGCTGGGAATAGTAACAGCACTGTGAGGCTGGGCTAAATATAGCAGCCAGTGAGTGTTAACATGTCAACTTCAGCAGGAGTGCAGGGAAGCGGCTGCTGCACGTGTGACCGCTGTGGATGTACACAGCATCACTATAAATACCAATATATTATATTATATTATATCATATCATATTATATTATACTATATTATATTATATGCATATTAAAAAAAAGCTTTAATTCCTGCAGTCGCACGACAGAAACGCATAAGGAAACATACAAGGGAACCAGCAGAGACAAATAATAAGCAAGATATTTAAACTCCGCCTCTCAAAAGGCAGATATTATAGCAAAATTACATGGAAGGAAATAAAATATTGGGATTAAACTGATTTCTGGACGTGTTTTTGCCCCTAAAATCATCATTACTGTCGATAAAGACGCATCATTCTCCTGATAATATATTTACTCTGTTGATGAAGGATGGGTTTGAAATTTAGCTTTTGTGAATCTCAGAGTGGGTGGGGGTGGATGATGATTTTGGGAGGATGGAGGTGGTGGTGGTTGTGGTGATGATGGTGGGGGGATAGTTTATTTTTATCCCAACCGCCTTTCAGAAATAGAAGGCAGTCTAAAAAAAAACAAAAAAAACAGACCTCATGAGTTCTTCTCAATCGAAGACGCTTGTGCAGCAAAGCGTGCATTTATTTGCGATGGAGGGAGACTTTAAACACTCCCACCCTCCTCTTCCTCACCATCACCTCACCTCCACCATCACCACCACCACCCCCCAACTATGTTACGTAATCTAGCATGTGAATGTCAAGAGACAGAACGAGTCGTGGAGAGAGAGGAGGAGGAGGAGGAGGAAGAGGAGGGGGGTGTTATTTGGTCTATGCATAGAGCTCCCAAAACTCATACCCAGGGAACACTGTGTACTCTTGTGTGTGTGCACCCCCCCTCTCCACGCACGCGCACAAGTTCAAGTTGGTGATTCCTCCAACTGTATATAGGAGAGAAAATAACCCAAAACTAGGGTGCCTCCAACAGAACAGGAACAGGTGGCTTCCTGCATTCATCCCATTTTGTGCGCCCATTCACAGACTTTTGCAGGAGGATTTGTGTGAATGAGTGAAAGTGATGAATGAATGAATGACTGACTGCACGGAATGAATGAATGAAGAGCAGCAGCAGCAGTAGAGGAAGAAGAGGAAGAGGAAGAGACAGGCAGGGGGCGCGCATCTCTCCTGTTCCTCTCAATGGGGTTTTCTGTTTCTTTGTGCTTTTTCTCCTGCAGAGGGAAGTATGGCTGCACGGGCAATAACCAGGCAAACACTTAGTACACACACACAAACACACACACACACACACACACACACATTAAAGGAGGGGTGATGTGACATGTGACGAAGCCGTTCATAAATATTCAGCAGCTCGATTCATGCGGATTCTTCTCTTGAGGTGGTTTATTGTGTTGCAGCAGCAGAGCTCCCAAACAAGCATGTGATGCTATAAGGATGGGTGGTGTTGGGTGTAGGAGGGGTTTGTAAGTGGTGGTGGTGTGTGTGTGTGTGGTGTAGGGGGGTGGTGGGGTTGTTCTATAAATAGCACTATAGCTCTGCTTCCATTGACATCATTTAGGCAGGAGAGATGGAAAAATAAATAGGGGGAGGGGAGGGAGGGAGGGAGGGAGGAGCAGGTTCCTTAATCTGGGCTTGAAATTCAAACAAAACCTGGCCAGCCATCCCTCTGTACACACTCTCAACAAAAACGGTGCTGCATCATAAACCTGGCAGTGGTTCTTCCACTTTAAACCTATATATATATATATATATATATATATTCAACATTCTCTTATCTGTTGCTTTAGTTTGAGTTATTTTGTCCATTATCATATAAAGCTAAACAAGAAAACAAATGGGAGAAAAATAAGTTTTAAATTATCCCACACAGACCTTAATAATGCATGAAATGCTCCATATCAACTCTTCCCTTTTTGTAATTTAACTTTTTAAAGATACTTTTTTTAAAATTTGTATTTTGATTTTAATGTTTATTTTACCTTATTTTTTTTAAACCTTTTCTTTTCACATTTTGTGTAGGGCTGCAATAACATTATTTTCTTTATTGATAAATCTGCCAATTATTTTCTAGTGTTGTGAAAAATATCGAAGTATCAATACATATCGATATGGAATATTGGAAACCGTTTACTCATTTGCCACGGTATCGATACACGATACTGCCAGCTGCACTTTCTGCTGTCTCCTCTCTCCGACAGCGAGTTGACACACACACTGCTATTTATCTTTTAATAAAAATCTTAAATTTTATGCCCTCAATGTTGTGTCAACTTTTCCCCGTGTTGTCAAAAATGGTATCGAATATTGTTATTATTCAAGGTATTGTATCGAAGTTAGAAATTCCAGTATCGTCACGACACGATTTTCTAGATTAATCAACTATTCGTTTGTTCTATAAAATGTCAGAATATAGTGAAACAATGTCCATCCCAGATTCCTAAGTCGAAGGTGATGTCTTGTTTTGTCAGTCCAAAACCCTAGTCCTGTATATTTAGTTTAATGTGATATAAAACAGAGAAAAGCAGGAAATCTCCAGCGATAGCGACAAAAGTGATTATTTTTCTGTGAATCGACTAATCGATTAGTCAACAAATCGTTGCAGATCTAATTTTGTACAGTACAGTACAATACAGTAAAGTGGATTTAGGTTACCAGTTTATGAAGCCGGTTCGTGAGGAATCAAATTAGCAAAAATAGTAAAAGTAAAATCAACAAAGACAAGAGATTACAACCCTGATATTGTCCCCCTCTGCAGGGTTTCTTTTTTTTCCGTCATAATGGTTCAATACGTAAAGCATCACATAGGATCCCTTGAATCTCTTCTTCTCTGAGTGTATGCTTGCCCTCATCTACTGGGGCCCAATAGTAAACATCAGACCAAAACACCCACTGTTTCCTAGAAAGACGCAGCCTACGAGTCGGAATGGAAAGCCACGAGACAGATGGGAGGGGACATCAAACAAATTAAAAGGACCTGTGTGTATACGACACACACACATGTACACACACACACACACACCTGCAGAGATCCAAGTGGAAAAGACGGGGGCCATCACACACCCAAGGCAAATGTTTTGGAAGGTATTATTATTATTGTATTGACATGCTTAAAAAAAGGACAAGGCGGAGGGTTGAAGCTCAATAGGCCGTATGGAGGGAGCGACATTTTCATTTCGTTATCAAGACTAACATTTCCGCTCAAACAGGCTGACTGACTCGTGTGTTTATGTTATTATGGAGGAGGAAAGCAGGACAGCGCAGTGTTTTTTCCATGGTCGGAGTGTCTTAGTCACACCCAGGATCTCTCTCCATCTCTCTCTAAGTCTGTCGTCAGCTTTGGCACTGACCCCTGAATGCTGCGTGACTTCCATCGAAGCTGATGACGTCTTCTATGATACATTTCTTCCCCCATGTGGGTCCCCCGCCTGCTGCTGCTATCACACATCTCCGAGTCCCACAAAGCGTGTACACCTGCAGCAACACTTGTTATTGTTTTCTCATTTATTGTGATTACCTTTATTGATTCCTGTCTTTTCCCCGTCATTCACAGAGAGGTCAGAGGTCACCAGCGGCTACAGATCCTCCTTGAAGGGCACTTCAGCAGGCCAGACATTTGCTTGAACCCAGCCTCGACCTGCCAGCTTGTCCTCGCAGTAACCTGAGCAGGTTAGTGGTACATTCATGTATTTTGTTGTTGATCGCACTCCTCTTCCTCCTCCCAAACAGCGCTCGCACCCTTTTTTTAGTGTGTTTGGTGCACAATTCTCACAGCAAAAAACCTGAAAGGTGTAGTGCTAAATGGCTACCAGACGTGAGATAGAACATCCTACGACATTTGAAATGTGTGTCTCAATTGAAGAGGATGAATCATAAGGCCTAATTCAGTCCTAATGGTGAAGTATTTTTGTCACAGTCTCTCTCCCTCCCTCCCTCTCTGCATATGTATATCTCCCTCCCTCTTCTTAACCCTTTTCTTCTCCTCATATATCACAGTTTCCTTCTGCACACCCAGAAAAACAAACCAAATAACAACCCAGTGACTAAACTAGGTTGGGCAACTTTTCAAAGTGAGCCAGTCTAAAAATTCATAAACAGGTGGACAGGTTCCAAATCAGTAGCCAACATCTGTATGTACGACGTTTGTTTGTTTCGTAGCAGTGCATGCATCGATAACAATGTGTGTCTTGGAGAAAGGTGCAGGTAGTCATTTTCCAAAACAACACGTCTTAGCCGTATTAAATTAAAGACGGAAAGTACTGATGTCGCTCATACACTGTGCATATAAAGATAACAGCCTTTAATTCTGCTGCTTCTTAATTGAAATAACTGGTTTCAGACAGGAGAATACCAAATGTAAACATATTTTTCTGCTGATGCTCACTGGAAAACTCTGTTTGTTGCTTTCTTAACTCTACAGGTAGGCCAAAGGTCAGACTGAGTCAGCGTTCCCCTAGAGCTCTAGATTCTTCAGTGAAAACACATTGACAAGATGAGTAAGTCCACACCAGTGTGACCAGTGATCACTTAAAGAGGACCTATTTTGTGCTTATTTTGTGTTTTGGTTTTCTACTAGAATGTGTTTACATGATTTAATGTTAAAAAAAACGCTTTACTTTTCTCATACCGGCTGAACCACACTCTTCAGACTCCGCTCCAGCTCCGCTCTAACTAGCTTTGTTTGAGAGCGTGTCAAACTAGCCGCTGGGAAGGTATTATGCAAATGTGTTACTCGGTGACATCACCATGTTACGGAAGAAAAGGCGGGACTTCAATCAAGGCGTTTCAGGCAGTTCAGGAGCGGTGTTTCTGTGGGGGAGATTAACTCCTTTTGGTGTGGGCTTTGTAACTTTGCAGACATTTTACATGCACAGAAAACTATATAACACACTAAAGGAAAGGAAAAAAAACACAAAAGCATAATAGGTCCTCTTTAAATACTATGATGTATATGTGAGTAAGCTATACCTATAACTAAACTATAACTTCCAGAAAGAGTTTAAACAATAACAAGTTGTACTTCCTGGAAAAAAACATTAATTTTGTACACTCTCACTTACACATTTATTTCTTTATATAATGTACATCAGTGTTGTGTACTTTGATGGATACTGAAACAGTTGCTTCTCTACTGTGATCACCAATAAAGTGAATTTTGTGAGTAGAAGTTCGTTTGGATTGATAACTACATTTATGGAATAAGGGAGATCCTTTATGGAGTTCCTTCAGGTTTTTCCCTTTCAAAAATTCACCTAATTCAGAGATGCATTGTTTTCTTTGTGTATAATTTCTATATTATCCCAGTAGCTTGTGAATAAGACGTGTAAATTGTAGTGATTCTGGTGTTTATATTGCCATTTTGCTTCATCAGCCCATTATCAATTATCAGTCACGATATTTTCCTGGGCCGCAAATGAGTCAGAGTCCTGTCAAAATAATAATAGTAACACTATTTTATGGAGGCCACTCCACTGAAGAGTTTTTTAAAAAAGTGCACTGGATAAATTAGTAAAAACGTGGAATAAATTTAGAGATTAACGGTAAAAGGTAACAGGGTTTTTGGCTTGTAGTGAGATTTCAGCACCACGGACAGCTCCTGGAGGCAAACCCCAATACTCAACAGTGAACTCTTCCTCTAAATCCAAACACAACTTTACAGACACGATATATTAAAACCGCCTCCCTATAGATTCAACCTCTACAGACTCAGAGTGACACAAGAATCTGAATAACTCTCAACTTTGATTTCACCATTTCTTCTTCTGTCTCTATCAATCTGAGGGAGATTCTGTGGCTCATTACAGATCTGCTATCCTAACGGAAAAACCCTGAAGATCACAGCATCCCAACAACCTGTAGAATTACACTGTCTGTCTGCCTCCTATCTGTCTGCCTCCTGCCTCTCTGCCTCGTGTCTGTCTGCCTCCTGTCTGTCTGCCTCCTGTCTGTCTGCCTCCTGTCTGTCTGCCTGCTTCCTGTCTCTCTGCCTCCTGTCTGTCTGCCTCCTGTCTGTCTGCCTCCTGTCTGTCTGTCTGCCTCCTGTCTCTCTACCTCCTGTCTGTCTGCCTCCTGCCTGTGTGCCTCCTCTCTCTCTCTTTGTCTCTCTGCCTCCTGTCTCTCTACCTCCTGTCTCTCTACCTCCTGTCTGTCTGCCTCCTGTCTCTCTGACTCCTGTCTTTTCACCTCCTGTCTCTTTTCCTCCTGTCTCTCTGCCTCCCGTCTGTCTGCTTGTGTCTCTCTGTCTCCCATCTGTCTGTCTGCCTGCTTCCTGTCTCTCTGTCTCCTGTCTGTCTGCCTCCTGTCTTTTCCTCCTGTCTCTCTGCCTCCTGCCTCTCTGCCTTGTGTCTGTCTGCCGCCTGTCGCTCTGCCTCCTGTCCGTTTGCCTCGTGTCTGTCTGCCTCCTGTCTGTCTGCCTCCTGTCTCTCTTTGTCTCTCTTTCTCCTCTCTCTCTGTGTCTCTATGCCTCCTGTATGTCTGCCTCCTCTCTCTCTTTGTCTCTCTGCCTCCTGTCTTTCTACCTCCTGTCTGTCTGCCTCCTCTCTCTCTGCCTCCTCTCTTTCTTTGTCTGTCTCTCTCTCTCTCTGTCTCTCTGCCTCCTCTCTCTCTTTGTCTCTCTGCCTCCTGTCTCTCTGCCTCCTGTCTCTCTTTGTCTCTCCTCCTCCTGTCTCTCTGCCTCCTGTCTGTCTGCCTCCTGTCTCTCTTTGTCTCTCCTCCTCCTGTCTGTCTGCCAGGTGTCCCGGCTCCCTCGGCTCTGAGGTTAAATGGGGAAAAGGTTTTGGTCAGCTGGAGGATATTTTTAGACTGGAAGAGACCAAGAGAGACAGAAAGAGACAGAAAGAGACAACCCCGTTTCACCTGTTTACTAAAACTAGTTTTTCTTTTAATTTATCATCATCTTGTTCAATATTTGATTTATTTATGTCTTTGTTTTTCATAGTCTGTGTGTTTATATATTTGCTTTGTGCAACAATGACTAATATGTGAGATTTCATTAGAATTTGAGTTATTTTCTGTGTTGTTCCCAGTGAGACTCCTCATTGAGCTCCGGGTCTTTAGGCTTCAGGTATCGATGTGTCTGGTCCAGCTCTCCACCTCAGTCGGCTTGGAAATGGAGGTGGTGGCGCGGGGAAGATGTGGAGGGTTGTTGGGGGGGTAGAAATCTCAGAATAAAACACGATGTCCCCCCCCCTCCTCCTCCTCACCCCAAACACCCCCTTCACCCCAAACACCCCCAAACACTCACAAGCCCCACCCCTCTCTGCTTGCCGGCTGAATTAATTTGATACTATTTTTGAAAGTCAGTGTTTCTAAGGGAAACCTAATGACGCAATGACGTCAATGCAGGTCAATAGCACACTGCTGGAGAAGAGGACCAAAGAGAGAGAGACAGAGACACACAGAGGTGGTTGCAGGTCTCGTTGCCACAGACACTTTTTTTTCCAAATCCCCGTCCCTGTGTTGAGACATGAATGCTTCTCTGCTCCTGGTTTTATATATGAATTCCCAAATCCCCAAATCCTGATGCTTTTTTTTCTTGGTGCCATTGTAAAATTGTGCCAGATTTATTCCTTCCTTGCGCCGATAATAGCTGCGGACTCTCTCTGTCTTCTCCTGCCCCATTCATGCTTTCCGTCCCTGTCTGGAAGTCATTCACACACACACACACACACACACAGAGAGAGAGAGACGCGCACAGCCAGTGAGAGAGATAGTCTATGCAGTGAGAGAGACAGTCTATGCAGTGAGAGAGACAGTCTATCCAGTGAAAGAGACACACGTGCACACAGCCAGTGAGAGAGACAGTCTATCCAGTGAGAGAGACACACATGCACACAGCCAGTGAGAGAGACAGTCTATGCAGTGAGAGAGACAGTCTATGCAGTGAGAGAGACAGTCTATCCAGTGAAAGAGACACACGTGCACACAGCCAGTGAGAGAGACAGTCTATCCAGTGAGAGAGACACACATGCACACAGCCAGTGAGAGAGACAGTCTATGCAGTGAGAGAGACAGTCTATGCAGTGAGAGAGACAGTCTATGCAGTGAGAGAGACAGTCTATCCAGTGAGAGAGACAGTCTATCCAGTGAGAGAGACAGTCTATCCAGTGAGAGACAGTCTAGCCTGTGAGAGAGACAGTCTATGCAGTGAGAGAGACAGTCTATGCAGTGAGAGAGACAGTCTATCCAGTGAGAGAGACAGTCTATCCTGTGAGAGAGACAGTCTATCCAGTGAGAGACAGTCTATCCAGTGAGAGAGAGAGTCTATATGCAGTGAGAGAGACAGTCTATCCAGTGAGAGAGACAGTCTATCCAGTGAGAGAGACAGGCAGTCTATGCAGTGAGAGAGACAGTCTATGCCGTTAGAGAGACAGTCTATCCAGTGAGAGAGACAGACAGTCTATGCAGTGAGAGAGACAGTCTATCCAGTGAGAGAGACAGACAGTCTATGCAGTGAGAGAGACAGTCTATCCAGTGAGTGTCTCTCTCACTGGCTGTGTGCATGTGTGTCTCTCACTGGATATACTCTCTCTCTCACTGCATAGACTGTCTCTCTCACTGGATAGACTGTCTCTCTCACTGGATAGACTGTCTCTCTCACTGAATAGACTGTCTCTCTCACTGCATAGACTGTCTCTTTCACTGGATAGAGTGAGAGAGACACACACAGAGAGAGACAGTCTATCTTTGCAGTGAGGTTGAATCTCGTGGCACGCCTCTCCAAATTGCGTAAAGTCCCTCTGATTTGGCGGGCTCTTTCTATCAGCTGGCTCACATTTGTAACTCTGTGTACTCTCCTGCTCCTCTCCAACACCACCACCTCCACCACAACCAGCTCCACTCCAAAACCCTTCACCCCTCCCAACACCTCCACCACCTCCACGCAACCGAGCAGCCAAACCACTTTTCTTTTGAGCTCCCTGAATCCTGAATGGCATCGCCAAATATTTCAGTCAGCGACCAGAACAGGAGGACGACGCGCATCCATCGGACTGACCTGCTGTCTCCATCCTGACGCAGGAGGAGGAGAGGCTGCCTCTGCTTTCTACACCTCTCTGTGTCTCCTCTTTCTGCGCAACAACCTCTTCTTAATAAATAGTTTAAAAACAGAATCTAAAAGGTAAGTGCTTTCTTTTGTATAGATGGTGCAAACCAGAACGTGCTGTACTATAGCTGTGATGTGTAGCAACTCAATATAGTGATGGGAAGTTTGCAGTCAGACCATGCGGAGATATTTTGGGGACTTAGAGTCTCTGTGATTACAGGTTGATCTCTGCACGAGCAGGGATGTTGTGCCAAAGTCAGGTTTCATAGTCTGGAAACATCCTTTTTGACACAAATGATCTAAATTATGTGAGGATGTCGGTCTTTTGTGCGCGTTTTTGTGAACATTTTTATGGATTCATGCCTTGCAGAGATAACTGAAGCTCTTAATTAACCATCTTTTCATCCAAGTGCGACTTTATTTGGGATCATCGCAGGGCATGCTGGTGTTTGCACGCGTTACTATCTCTGGGAACGATCAGATTAGGATATAAACACAGCAATAGTGTATTCAGGAAGGTTTTTTGGGGGTGTTTTGTATGTGTGTGCATATTTACAACGGAGGGGATTTTGCAGACACTCAAAGAGAGCTGGCTGCGGTAGTGCGTGGGAGTATTCACGTGTTGGGGATCCTCTGCTTTAGGCTGCTCTGCTCTGCTCAGATGCCTAGTAACAACTAACAGAGAGGCAGAAAGAGGGGGCAACTTTGGGGAAAATGTTATACCCTGTTTCTAATATCTGTGATATATATATTTTGCTATTTGGCAACACTTGTTTCTTCCACGTCGTGCCAATAAAGCAAAATGTGAGAGACCCTCATTCTTAATGTGTTACAGACAGATCATCTCAGAGGTAATTAAGGCGCCTTTAGTTCTCTCCACTTGTAAACAACTTTCCGCAGCGGACTTGCGTCAGTCCACACGTGTTGCCAGCCACCTCACACATAACATGTTGTCTTGTAATTGCATTTTGCAAATCCTGCATGTTCTGTAACTTTACTTGAAGTAACAGCATCAATTTCAACTGGCTGTGAAGTGTGTTGTGGCTGCTTTTTGTGCAGCAGGATGAAGTTTATAGACACGACAGACGGACTGAGTCGTTCAGCACCACGGACAGCTCCTATATAGCTCCTCAGTGCAGGTTTCAGCTGCGTCCACATTATCACCACTGGATAGGTAAAGTTGATTTAAACACAGTCGGTTGCAGCCTTAAAAAAAGTGGCAAAACATGTGTTTTCCTCTAGAGTTGCAGTATTTTGATATCATGATAGCATTTTATCCTGAAAATGGATGTCTTGATGATGCACATCAGCCTAACAGTTTGAGTGTAGGTGTTCATAGCTGTTGGCTTGGTGCAGTTAAAGCGAGGAAAGCTCATCTCCTGTAATGAATTAGATTGTGACAATGAGTCGTGTTCAGTGTCTTATCGTTGTGAGGATGAAGTCGGAAAAAAGTGTGCTGCGGTTTGCAACTTGCAGGAGTCAGGAGTGCCTACTTTTTAAAGGGGTATGGGTGGAGGTGGTGGTGTAGAGGATAAGGAGGATCTCTGGCTGCTGAGTTTGTCGACACCACGCGGTGATCTTGGCTCACTGCACTGAGGAACCTCGGCTGCAACTCCCATTGATACTGCTCCCTCTTTGATTGAATGATTGTGGACTACAGGGAATTGTATGTGTGCATGTGTGTCTATGTGTGTTAAGGGTGGCTCGTGGTGGTGGTTTGTGTGTAGATGGGATACTATGGACTCATCTTTTCCTACTTGTTTTTGTGGAAAACAAAGAGAGCCAGACAATAACAGATACCAAAAATATTCAGAGCATAAAAAACTGTTCTTTATTATTCTGTGATTTCCTTCTGCTGGTTGTCTTAGTGTCTTAGAGAGGACATGTGTGTCTGTCCCTATACATGCACTCGCCAGCAGCAGTCACGGACATACAGTTGGCCTACAGGCTACAGGGATAAAAATAGCACAAACCGAACCGATGCGACGGGCGCAGCCCTTTTTCCCTTCTCAGAGACGACTTTTCTAGGTAGCTGCCACTCAGTGGATACTCACCACCTCCATCTCTAAAAAACACTATCCACCCCATCCCATCCTGTTAAGTCTCGTGCATCTCCACGCTGCACGAGTGCAGATGGACGGCGTGGTGTGTGTGGAGAGAGAGGGTCTTACAGTAAAAGGTGTTAGAGAGATATTGAATGGGGAGGTTTGGTGAGAGACAGAGACATACTGTGGAGGGGAGGTTTGTTTGTGCGCCCTTTTTTGCATGGACCAGTGTGGGTCTGTTCCGTGGGTGAGCTGGGTCTGGTGCGTGGATAGAGGAGATGGAGATGGAGATGGAGATGGAGGAGGCAGCGTTGTGTTTTCCTCTCATTCTGCTTATAGGGACACCGTGTTTTGCCCGCCAAATGCACTGGATGCTGGGATAAAAAAATGCTCCCAAGACCAAAACAGCACCAACGCTTGGTGGGGGGATATATAGAGACAAGAGGAGGAGGAGGAGGAGGAGGAGGGAGGTTGGATGGAAACCCAGATGCTCCAGCATTACAGGAGGGTTTTTACCAGATAACCTTCTTCAAAGCTGCAGTTTCCACGAGTCCACATTATACCCACCTGTAATATTTTCCTATTTTGTCATTTTCCATGGCACATTCTGCGCAGATCTGATCACAGTGTCTTTAATCAGCCTCTCCGGGCTGTAAAGTGAGAGAATCTAAACGTGACGTCAATGCCTAGTACTGACGCAGCCCTTCAAAAAAAAAAAAAAAAAAAAAAAGGCTTTTTATTTATTATTTTTTTTTCTTCTTCTTCTTCTCGTCAGCAAAGCTTAATTACTAAAATGTTTCAGTGCTCCGTCGACTAACAAAAAAAAAAAAAAAAAAGAGAAGATCCCGCAGGGAGCGTCGGGTAATCCGCGTTCATCAGTATTTTTGAGCTGTTTTGCGTTCATGAGTTTGAGCTGCTGAAGAAGTGACGGCGGGACGAGAAGCTTCTGAAGAGGGCGACAACACATCACATATTGTCGATGAATATTGGCAGCGACGACGAGTCCCAGATTGTAGCTGTATAGAGGCTGAAAGTAGTTTAAGGAGGAGAATGGAGGAGGTGGTGCTGCTGTTGGAGGCACATTGGGTTTCTAAAAAAAAAAAAAAAAAAAA
>CAKALU010067046.1:0-17511 GCA_916700995.1 Hozukius guyotensis | reverse complement strand
ATCCCAAATCTCTCCTTCCTTTCTCCCCAAAGCTTGTTTTTAGTGTGAACCCTGCTGTTTGCTGGACTGGCATGCTGGCAGCCAACTTGAATGCAGACGAGTTTCATCAGTGATAGTGGGGCGGTGTGGATGGCGAGAGAGGAAGAGGAGGAGGGAGGGAGGGAGGAGAGGAGAGGGAGGGAGGGGGTATATGTTTGGTTCAGGATCAAACCTGGCTTAAACAAGGAGGGGGGGTCTGGAGCCAGATCCAGATCGTGACCCGGCCTCCACCTCGGTACAGTGACTTGCATGGAGGAGAAGTTGAGGGTTGTTTTATGGGAGGTGAGATATCACTATGGCTTCTGACAAAAACTAATGGAACTGTTGCAGGAAATTAAAAAAAAACAAAAAACAGGTAAGTTCATCTATTTGATTCTTATACTTTGACCAAAAAACAACATTAAAGATTGTGTGCGTGAGAGAATGAGTGCTTTACGCTCGTGCTTTAACTCTTGATGTGATGCTCAGCAATGTGTTGTTATTTTTAAAAGTTGCAACATTGTTGCTGTAAAAAAAGCGGTTAAACCATCATAGTGGTGGTATCATTTGTCATTCTGTTTTGGTTTCAACCTTTAAAAATCGCTGTAAACTGACTGAACCATCGGACTGAGTGTGCAGTCCGGAGACCCCCGCGTGGTTTCCATCAGTGGTTTCCTCCGGTGAACTCTATAGGTGACCACGGAGTCGCCTCAGATGCTTTCTTGTTGCTGATGTTGTGATGCGATGTGGATGATGTGCAGCTGTGCGGAGCTTCACACTGTTATTTTCATTATTCTATATTTTTTTGCATCTTTGCATTGATGTCGCTTGTGTATCTGGCTCTTAGGGGCGTTATTTGTGATCGGGTGATAAAAATGGCTCATCCTTTGCTGTCACATATCTTGTTTATTATTGTCATCAGTGTTATTTATCACGATATGGAGCGACGGTCAGTTTTTTTTAGACGCCCTGTAAACGCACAAAAAAAAGAAAATGCATATAAACAAACATCTAAATGCTCATATCCCAACATCAATGCATATATACACTTTCCCTGGTATAGATCACAATTTTGGTTAGCCCTGTCTATTTTTTTTTTTTTTTTTTTTTTTCAAAAAGGGGGGTCCCTATATGAGCGAGACACCGATTGGTTGATGACGAGGTTCGGTTCGTCCAATGAGATCCCTCCCTGCTCTCTATTTATTGCCAGCAGTTTTACAGCCTTGCTCTCTCCTCACTCACCCAGAGCTCTGGAAGCGGCTGCAGAGAGGAGAGCATCACTATAACGGAGAGACACACAGCAACGGACCATGCAGGGGATATAACACACACAGAGAGAGAGAGAGAGCACTGACAACAAAACGCATCGATGCACAGCTCCCAGTGTTTGCACATCCGAGCGTTTGGATAAAATAAAAAAAGGAGAGGAAAATATGAGGTAGAGAGAGAGGAGAAAGGAATGGATGAGAGAGGAGATAGAGGAGAATTCAAACTGGAGAAGGAGTGAAAGGACCTTGGACAGCGCTCAGTTGCAGCAGCAGCTTTTGCATCCGGAGACCCCCTTTTTTCTCTCTTTCTCTCCATCTATCCGTGTGTGCATGTGTGTGTGTGTATGCATGTGTTGGAGGGACATGCTCGCCTCTGGTTGCAGATGGCTGGAGATACAATCAACCGAGCCGGGATGGGAGATACATTCACGGATGCAAAGAGAGAAACAGACTCTCCGGGTGTCACGGAGTCTCCAGCAGCAGCAGCAGCAGATAATGTCCTTCACGAATCTTTTTGCGGTCTGGGCTTGCTGTTCATAACTATTAATCTGGGAAGCCCTTACCCCAAAAAGCATTTGCGGAGGGCGCATTCGACATCGACATCTGAAGACAGACGGCTCCTCTCCTCCACTCGTGGAATTTTTTTTACAATCTTTAATTTTTTGAAAGAGGCTGTTTTTTTCTTTTTTTTTTCTCCTCGAATTTTCTTTTTGCATTAATGTCGTCCTTATTTGCTCTTGTTATTCCCGTCATTGCCACAGCAGTGGCGTTTTTATCACGGTTTGCTTTTTTCAGCCCTTTTATTATACGTGTCATTTTTTTTCTAGTCAACAGTTTTCTTCTTTGTTATAGAAATTGTGGCGAAGCTCTGCAGCCACGTCGCACCCAAGTTTTTACTCAAACTCTTGCGTGCATCAGTGTATAAAAAAAAAGATTATTCATGTCAACAAACATCTCGTCGGACCCAAAACTTTGAGCAATGCAAGATTTAAGTCATTTCAGCCAAACACCTCTCCAACCCCCTGTCCCAAACTGAACCAGTGACAGTGGCCCCCAGCAGAGCAGAGTGTAAACACGGGGAGACCCTTTGCAATGAAGTTGCACGTGGGCAAAACAGTGGAGGGTGTGTGTCTTTTTGGAGGGTGGGGTGCCACTTCCCTTGGACGTCATTGAACCCCCTTCAAAAAAATAATGTTGGAAACATGCACAAACACACACACACACACACACCCCTGTAAGCAAAGTGCATATGCAAGAGATTCCCCAACAAGCTCGGATTGGCAGCTGGAAGAAGGAACATCTGCAAACACTGACCGTGTAGTGACTCTGTGTGTGTGTGTGTGTGTGTGTGTGTGTGTGTGTGTGTGTGTGTGTGTGTGTGTGTGTGCGTGTGTGGAAACGCACACGTGTCTCCCTCCCAGTTTTGTGAATAGTAGTTAATCCACCTCAAGCATCACCCACCACTGTTCCCTGTCAATATTCCCCACAAATAGCACACAGATAACCGGACACGACCACGTCCGTTCAGCCTGACCCACCTGATTCAACACCCAAAAACCCCTACATTTCTGCAGTTTAACAACTCAATCAGTAGCTATACTCATAAGTTGTGCAGCACATCAAAACTCTGGCCTCCTCCTATATCTATATATATATATGTATATATATATATATGTGTGTATTATGAGTGATGTGTGCACACAAAGTGATCACACTAATGAAATAAAACCCACAGATGAGCGGTGCCTTCCTGAAAAGACAGAGTAAAAAGAACAAAACGAGATGCATGTCAATTTAGCCTCGAGAAGAAAAAAGCACATGTAACTTTGTGCTCAGTTTTGTTCTCTGCTGTCCCATCACAGCTGAAGGGAGCATCAGTGTAAATAAATCACGATTCATGCTAAAATATATTTGCAAAAAAGGGCCAAACAGCAGCCAAGTGTAGTGTTAAGATAGAGGACGTGTACGTCTACTAATAAGTGACGTGCACTGTGACATATTAGGCCCCTTTCTGCGCTGCAAGACCTACAAGTTGAAGGCCTGAAATATATTGTCAGGGTCGAGAAAAAAAAGTGCACGTCAGAGAGCAGAAAGTGACGTAATTCAAAATTAAGCCTGGTCTCTATAGGTCTTTTGGTGACGACGTAGAGTTACACAGAAAAGAAAAGAGTCACGACGTGCAGCGAGCAAGATGAATACACTTTGCAAAAAGAAAAAGCACGCGTCTTTGTAATTTCCAAAGAGTGCCATGATGTGACCCAACCCATGAGCAAAGCAGCCAGATGATGCTGCGCAGAAGATGCAAAAAACACCTTCTTGCAGGTGGCCTGTTAGAGCAGGACACGTGTCATTAATTAACTTTGACAAGACAAAGCAAAAACGGTGAAACAGACAGATGACGTTATTTTCTATAAAGGGAAACAGCGTGCCCTTTGACCTTTGGAATCGCCTGCGTCTCTTTCTGTCTTATTAGCACGTATAACGACAAAAAGCCAAAGTTGTGTGCAGGATATGGGAGGCTGGTTCTCTGTTGATCTGTGACTCCCATGCAAACTTACCCATGCATCATTTAAAGGTGACGTAATTGTTGCATATTGTATAGGTTTGCGTCAATCTGGTGCGTAAAAACTGAGACTTTTTTGAACATATAGTGTATGTTTGTGGCTGTGTTGTGCAATCTGATATATACCTGGTGCAGGTGATAAAGTTTCCTCACCTCTTCCTCCAAAACCCCCCTGTACACCACATGTCCTGTCCATGTAGGCCTGCAGATTAACTTTATCCTCCTGAGACCCAGCCCATTGACATGTGTCCTCTGTAGTGGACATTTTGTCCACATGCATATCCTCTTACTCTTTTGACCTACTCTATCAACCCCTGGTGTATTGTAAAGAGGGACATCCTAGGCTTTCCAGTGATATGGCATGTGTTTTTTTTGGTAATCAATTTGAATGTATTCTTAGTTTAATATCACTCTACAGCCATAATCTGTTCATTTTGTTTTAGTCTTTTCACTCTGAAATAGTCCTGTAGTCCACTATACAGTGGACAATAAAAATAAAGTTTAACAAGCCTAAATTGTTAAGATTTTCTTTTAACCCTAAATAGGAAGGAAATCACAAAAAAAAAGTAATTGGAAGACACTTTCTTTAACTCGGTTCCTGGGAGGTTATAGTCGGTTTAAATCTCACCATGCATGTCTTTTCTTTCTGTCTTGCAGGAGAGAACAATGACAACAACAAAAAACAGAGCAAAGATGGAGATAAGGTGACTTGTGTGGACCTGCTGCTGATGCTCTGTTGTTGGAGCATCCAGATGTGCAGAAGAGAAGAAAAAAAAGAGGACCCACGTTTTGGATGTTTTCACCTCGGAGCGCACAAAGAGAGAGAGAGAGACACCGACCGACCGACCGACCTTCCTCCTCCTCCTCTTCCTCATCCAGAGAAAGGTAATTGAACAGCCTGCGATGTGTTAGAGGATGACGTCAAATCCAAATCACCCTTTAAATTGCATTTTGCGTTATGATGCTCGTTATGACTGCTCGGTGCGTTTGAGAGCAGGAGTTGTGTGTCTGCGCAGAAAGCTTCTGGTGCTGGATCTACCTTCTCTTCTTTTTCTTCTCATTCCAACTCATTGTAGGCCTTTTAAATTTTAAATCATACATGCCAAGAAGTGTATAGTGTCGCCTATATGTTGAATGTGTTACTGTCTCAAACGTATATACATGATTTGTGTTCTTAAGATGGTTGTCAAACACATCTAAAACGATGCGTAAAAGTAGCTGCAGGTACATTTTCTTCTCATTTTCTTCTCATTTCAACTCATTGTAGGCCTTTTAAATTATACATATGCCAAGAAGTGTAGTGTTGCCTATATGTTGAATGTGTTACTGTCTCAAATAGATGATTTGTGTTCTTATAAGATGTTGTCAAACACATCTAAAAACGATGCGTAAAAGTAGCAGCCGGTACATTTTTATACCTGAATAATAGAAAATAAATATTCCTATGATATATATCTATAGGAGGGTGTTGGAGTGTGTCTTAGTGGTTAAATAGTTTGGCTTCTGGTGCTGGATCTCCTTCTCTGCTTTTTCTTCTCATTTCAACTCATTGTAGGCCTTTAAATTATACATGCCAAGAAGTGTAGTGTCGCCTATATATGTTGAATGTGTTACTGTCTCAAACGTAACAAACACATCTAAAAACGATGCGTAAAAGTAGCTGCAGGTACATTTTCTTCTCTTTTTCTTCTCATTTCAACTCATTGTAGGCCTTTTAAATTATACACATACCAAGATGTGTAGTGTCGCCTATATATGTTGAATGTTATATGTTATACTGTCTCAAACGTAGAGATGATTTGAGTCCTTAAGATGGTTGTCAAACACATCCAAAAACGATGCGTAAAAGTAGCAGCAGGTACATTTTTATACCTGGATAATAAAAATAAATATTCCTATGATATATATCTATAGGATGGTGTTGGAGTGTGTATTAGTGGTTAAATAGTTTGCCTGGTATTTCACATGTCTTGTCATATCAGTATAAGATTCCTAATCAGGATTGTTGTGATCTATGAGGCGACATTTTGCGCGTTTTGTCATCCGGATTTGTGAATCGTGCTTTGCTGTAGTCCTGTATTTTTCAACATAACCTTTTCCATCATATGAATATATATTATATTTTCTGATAATGTGGCAGAAACTCGTACACAGGCCCATCGCTTGCCATTCAATCTGACATTGTAATTGTTAGGTCTAAAATCATCTGGTTGAACTTGGGAGATTTTTTTTTTGGTTGGGTCACACTGCAGCTGTATTTGTGCATCAGTGTTGGGTGTAAAACTATGTGATGGCCAAAGTTATTTGGTGATTATAAATGTTCATTGATGATATCTGAGCAGGTGTGTGAGCACTATGCACTATGACTGACTGTAACATCCACTGTGTCTGCTGCTTTAGACTTCTTTGTTTTTTTTTTTGGCACCATGGAGCTGTAAAGTCTCCTCCCAAATACCTGCTATGTCACCTCTCAGTGTGAGTCATCATATCGTCGACAGTTCAGGCAACACCTCGACGTCACCTTAGATTTACTTGCCCTTGTAATGACGCTGTAGTTACCAGTACGAGCAGAGGAGGAACGCGTCGTGACCTGGTGCAGCAATCCAGGCCAAAATGTCTGTAATCTAACAAAGCAAAACGTCCCTCCCTGTTTCTATATAACAGGTTTTATTATTGCATTAATTATCCATTTCCACTGTACAAAGAGTGAGGTAGAAGGATATGGAAAATATGATCATGTTGGTATATGTTGGCTGAGAAGGTCAATAGGCTCGCCCTGACCTGACTGTTGGAGACATTTCATGGCAGCTATTTTGCATCCCTGTTACATGTGGTGGTGCATTCAGGTGCTCCTCCTATAAACCCCTGCTCCTAAAACAGGAAGTGGTCATCACACAATCATATGCTCTTGCAACAAAATGGATGCTATAGATGTTTTAGCATGTGTGTGCTGTGTAATCAGCTAATATCCTGCAAAAAAAAACATGATCTTTGCAACAGTAGTAGTATTTTTGAAGCAGTATAGCATTGCTTTTTGTAACATATTATAAATTTGCATTTTGAATGCGGCTGTAAGTATAAAATTGCATGACAGGTTTGGGTCATTTCTCTGTGTTCATAGGCTAAAGTTAGGGTAAGTTATTTTGGGTTATGTTTGTTCACCCAAATGACAAAAAAATCTATTTTCTTACGTACCTCTAATGGTATATACATGCAGATATTTTTGCCCCAAAACAATGGCGGTGAATGGATTTTTGTTTGTGTTGTTCGCAGCATTGAAAAAAAATATATTTACAGTGTCCTCATATATCAGGATAATCCACAAAACACACTGTCAACAGTTGTCTATATCTTCAGTAGAAAGTAGTTCCAATGAAAACTGTTGACAGAGAGGTCTGTTTTTTATCCAGAGTAACATGGAAACTGATGCCAAGACGAGAGATATGTTGCTGTTAAATTTCGAAATGTAATTTTTCCAATGCTGTGAGCAAAGGGGCGGCTCAGAGTTGGATCTCAAAACAAAACCTGGACAAATAAAACCAAAAACATCTGCATGGCTAAGAGGTACGTGAGAAAATATGTTTGTTTGGAATTTGGGTGAACTAACCGTTTAACCTTTGTACCTTAAAAACAAAACTGGCCAAATTGAATCCTCACAGTTCTCATTTTTTTGCACCAATCATATGAATAAGAGAAAATCGTTTTTTTGTGAAAAAAATATTTTCATGTGAAAAGCAGCTTGTGTGTGTTTTGTATTTCTTAAAACACACACTGTTTCGTACACAAGCTATTTGGTGTTTTATAGAAATTTGGGCTGGGTGATACGGCCAGAATCTTCTATCCCGATAAAGGTATTTCACTTCTCGATAACAATAAATATCACGATATAGCACGTTTTTTGGTAATTCAATAAAAACAGTCTATATGAAATAACCACATGGTAAATCCTATTTTTAAATACTTGACAAATGAAAAGTATTTTCCAATTTTATTAAGAACTTCAGTGCAAAATTAACAGAACAGTTTCAAGTGTAATTATAGAGAAAAAAAAATAATATTTCCAGCTGTACACTGACTATGTGTACATGAATGCACGCTAATACAGACTAATCAGATTAAAGATGAAGTAGGCAAGATTGGATCAAATATGATTAATAAAAGTTATTTTTATAAAACGGTCGCTGTATCGTGACAGTAGTACAGGTAACAGGTAACCTGAAAAAAAATCATGTGCCTCTGTGTCCTCCGGTGCTCCTAACGGCATCTGCAAGATTTCACTTGTTGAAAACAAGCAGTAAGAGCTGATCTGAGGTCTGCTGTCTATGATAGCCGGCTGTCAATCACTCACGAACTCCGACCAAACGGTCAAACTAGGCAGCGCTGATCAAATATGAATCAATGTTATGTTACATTAATGCCTATTTCTATCCTCAAATGTTTTCAGAATCATCTTGTAGTGCACGGTTTAGCTGTAAAATGAGAAAGTTTGTGACGCAGCCACCATTGTAAAATCTGTTGAAAGAACGCCAAGTTCCGGTCACATGACCGGAGCATAGCCAATGGGAACGCTCTCTCTCTGAAATGACCTGTGATTGGTCAAAGTCTCCCGTCACGGCTAGATTTTCTAAAGCCTGAGAACAGAGCCATGAGGAGGTGCAGAAGTCTAGTTTTCTCTCAGAACACTTGAATTACAATATGCTGAAAGGTTATTATGGAATTTTTGCCCAATGATGCCAACAAAATATCCTGCCTACTGCCACTTTAAGACAATAGTTTGATTTAACTACACTGGGGTATTACCGTAAACAGAATTCTTATCAATTCAGATTTTCTGAGAAATTTCAGTCAGTATGTGCTTGTTATTATCAATTTAGACGATGTAATTGTGTATCACGATATCTCAATATATGATTTCATCATGATATGAGTCCACTGAAAGATGATAAATTATCACATTGAATGTTCGCCGAGCCCTAATAGAAATTATTCGCTGCTAGTTTGGTGTCGTATACCGCTGTGGTGATTGTTTACTCCCCCTGACCTCTATCAATTGCACGTCCTTAAACTTGATGCATGTTGTTGCTTCTTCAGAAAAATGAAATCACAATGATTCAAGTAGGGATGCAAAATGGTCCAACCATGCAATAGTGGGAATTGTTTGGTGTGTATTTTCTATCCCATTGTTCAAGTGTTCAAGCTATTGACATTATGGTGACACTGTGGCGTCATTTAACAGTCATCAAATCATCACATAGTGTTGTGAAAAAATAGTTTGGCTGTTTTAACTTGCACATTTTAAACACTACAAATAGATTCCAGGTCAAAATACAGTAACACTGTGCTGGAGGATATACCCATAATCCAATCATAAGTATCTATAATGACTCATGACGCTCTAAATATGAATAATTACTGTAAATGAAAGCTTTGATGGGATGTTTTAATAGCCTTCATACCATCTAAATACCATGATGTATGTTTTCCCTTTAAGTGTAAAGAGAGCACTGCTGTCCTGACGTCCCCCCAACCTGTGTGTGTGTGATAAATGACGGCATGTCCCTAAATATCCACTGACAACACTGTTGACTTGTTTAATACGAGCAGTGCAAAGCTATATTTGGGGAGATGACGTCATGGTTCAAACTGAGACCGAGGGGCTTTGAAGACGAAGGCTACAAAAAAAAAGACAAATCTGGGTCCTATCGACACAACACACAGTATGTGCTGCATTATAGTTTGTCATCAAAGATAGGAAATATTTATTTATGCATGTGTTTTTTGCAGATTATCGAGCTGCATCTATTTGTTTTTAGCTGAGAAACGTCATAGTGTGGCTTTACAGGAATGCTCACATCTGCTTGAAGACCACATGTGGATGCAGCCAGAATTCATGTGGTTCACTTATTCCTTAAATCCTTCTTTTGAGATAAAGTCATCAACGTCACCAATAGACAATTTAAAGTATAAACACAAATGATAATGATTTATTTTTGTGACTTTTTGTTTTTTAGCAAGGGAATTGCCCCCACTGAAATCACACGTTCCACGTCGTGTTTAACTAATCTGTTTTATTCACAATGAATGACAACACATCTGCTAAGTCCACCTCAAACCTCCATGTTGGATTGAAGTTTTATGTCACCCTAGAGAATTAATCGTTTGTGTGTGTTTTTGGGGGAGATTGTTTGTTTTATTTGCAATTGTAAGAAAGAAAACTGGCATCGTTGGTGTGTGTAGTTGGGTCATAATGACACCTTGCATTTGGTTCTCAGTGTGTAAGATACTATTTGGGTACTACACGAAACATGTATTTTAAAAATGTGATTTTAAAAGGATAAGACTAATGAAATTCTACATTTCTGTTACCATATACAATGAAAAGACCAAAACCAACAATGACTTGATCCCACAAACAAGTATCTCCTGTGTAGCCAAAGCCTGATATGCCTTCTTCTTCCTCTGTGCCACAGAGCTCCATTGTTGTCCAAAAACATTAAAAACACATAATTGTGCCAAAGTGCAACCCTGTCACCTGCAAAATTACGTTCCCATACAGCTATACTTCTCAACTATGCTTCGAGGGTAACATATTTTCTCCCAGATTACGGTCACACTTTTAAACAGTTTTAAACACGTGATCAACTTGAATGCAACAAAAATACTTGGTTAGGTTTAGTAAAAAAAACATCCTGGTTTGGCTTAAAATGACTACAGATTTTAAACAAAACACAAAAAAGTGCAACAAAACTACTTTAAACTACTAAAAACATCGAGATAAAAGAAAATGAACATTGACTTTTAGTTTCACACCGGACGCAGACAGCGGTCTGGGTGAAAGTCGACCTCCTTCCTAAGTGATTTTTCCTATGTGACTATCATTACAAACATATTTGTGATACATCAAAAACAATCGTAATCCGCGACAAAATACGTTTCCCTCCAAACATAATTCACAATGCAGTTTTGTTGTATGGGAACGTAATTTTTAGGAGATCAGGTTGCACACTGTTGCACTGGATGACATGTCCCTTCCTCCTTTTGAGTCAAACCCGCATACGCAGTCCTCGGCGTCTTGATACTGATTCACAAGGCACCCTTTAGTGTATTTATGAGACGCACAGGGCTTTCAACTAACTTCAACGTAAACCCATGTGCGTCATTATTAGATGCTCAGATCAACAGACGTAGTATAAAGAATGAGAAAGTCCTCTTAAGGGCGGAAGGGAGGTGTGGTGGATGGGTCAAACACAGAGCTTTCACTCAGGGGACCGGCGTTCGTGTCCCGTGTGAAACCAAAAGATGAGTTATTTTTACTTTGACGTTATGTCACTGAGTCACGTGACGTTATGTCTGTAGCTTAAGTTAAGTGTACTTATTTTGAGCCAAACTTTTTTCTGACCCTATAACCAAATAGTTTTGTTGCCTAAACCGACCGTTTCACGACCTTAATCATACGTTCCAACGTTAACCACGACCCTCTCACAACGTTAACCACGCACGAACATTCTGCGTCGAGATACGACGCAAAAGGCTGCCCTTTCTGCCCAAGTAGCAAAATATGACGAGTCGGGATGAGGTCACATTGGCCAGAAATAATCTAGTGAACCAGATGTGTATCAATCTGCGACTGAAAATAGTCCTCAACAAATACACTATAGAGAGGGGAAGTTCCGGTGGACCACCATGGGACCTTATTTCGGGAAAAATCTGTACAGTAGTCAACGACGAGAGACAAATCACGAAGTCCGTATCACGAAAGTCACAGTTTGTCGTAGGTTTGTCGTTGTATCATTTAGTTTAGCGTGAAACCACTCGACGAACTACATCTCTCGTCACCAACAACGTAGCTATGTTCTACGCACAAATGAAACATTATATCTTCCCTGATGTGTTTTATCCAGCGACTCCTGGTCTTTTTATCAGCCGGGAAGTGAAAGAAGGAGCGAGACCCGTTGCTGGTGTGAGTTCATCCCAGTACGAAACACACATCATCAAGCATCATAGCTTCAGAGAGAGAGACGGCACACACGCGACTTTTGGGTGTGTTGTCTTTCTAATTACGTATTTTCACAGTCTGATACTTCAACAGTTTTACAACAAACTGTGATTTTCTTGACTTGCAAAATTATCTTTTAAATTGACAAACATCGTATGTGTGATTCATGACGCAATTCAAACGGGATCAAAAATATATTTGTCTCTCGCCGTTGACTATCATTCATGTTTTTTCTGAAATAAGGTCCCATAGTGGTCCACCGGAAGGGACGGGACTTCGCCTCTCTATTCACCCCTGTTTGAGTAACATTTCATAAAAACTACAATTCCCATGTGTTTTAGGAAACTACTGCAATTTTTTTTAATGAAACTATATACTGTATTTGCTACCTGTTTTTAAAGATTTGAAGATTTATGTCTTGGATTTGGTCTTTTCATGGGATTTGTTAGCAATAAGAAAAAAACTGCAAAAGTCCTTGTTCATTAAGAATCTTAAAATGACCATGAAGTGAGACATTTATCATAATATAAATAATCTGTCGTGATTGCTAGGTGCATTCATAATTGTTACAGTCAAAAATTCCTGTATAATTTCCACCATTTTTCCTGACACACTTGCTTTAGATTCCAACGTTAGATTAACTTACATGAACTCTGTTTTGTACATAATCTGCAAAATCTTTATTTCATGTCCAACAGAAAGTGGCCAACATAATTTTTTTAATCAATCTTATTAAGATGATGATAATGATGTGACTTGTTGCCTCTCAAAACTTGTGTACTTAAACTATTTAGTTAAACTAATTTTCCAACTAGGTGTAAATGAATCACAAAGCGGTCAGTTGTGAAAGAGTTTAAGATTTTGATGAAATCATACTTTTTTTCAGCCAACTGTGATGGCCACCTCCCCTCACACTGCAGTCTTTATTGCTGCAAACTTCCACTGTTGGCCTGACCGTGGTGTAGACTTCAGACTTCATTTAGACTATTTATTTATTGAATTACAAGAATTCATGCTATATCCTGATATAAATCGTTATCGAGATATGAAATTACGTATATCGGGATAGAAGATTTTGGCCATATTGCCCAGCAGTAGTTACATTGGAGCTAGAAAATGTTTGACCTGCAAATCACACTTCATACATTTGTCATTAACCAACTCAAATTTAAAGATTATGTTCAGATTTGTCCTGATTTCAGTCATTTAAATCAAATCATGTTTGCATGTTTGATCTGAGCCTTCATATAATCAGAAGGAAATAGGAAATATGAATCTTAAACCCCCCACAAAATGCAAGATAAAATGTGCTGCAAAGCCCAGTTCAGACTCTCCACGATTTGAAAAAACATCAAATTAGTTGTTGTGGTGAAAACAGCAAAATCACTTTACTTCAAGGCTGATCAAATCAGCTGTTTTTAACAACGGCATTTTGGTCACCGTTACTAATTAAATGTTGGACTTCAATAAACCCGCGTACGTTACTGAGTTTCAGTTTAGTTTGAGTCAGAAAACCGGCTTGTGTTTGGCAAATTATTCTTGATTTTATCAGTTTGATCGATTCTGGATTTAGTTTCATCTCCTCAATCTCACTAGTGGTATCTAGTCACGCAGAGAGCTTTGGTTTTATTTCTCCAGGTTTTTAGATATTTGTCTCCGATTCTGTCTCCACCCCCAAGACTCTTTACGTTGAAGTGACGAAGCCCTCCAGCAGCTGTAGTTATTATGATGGGAGCAAAATCGGAAGTTGGGTGATGTTATTATAGAGCGACAAAGACTGTTTAAGGAGGAGGTTGGGATGGATCAACCCAATCTCATGGGAAGGCTTATAAGTAGCACGACTTTACAAGAACATTCGGCTTGTCATGAGAATGCCTTTTAGCCTTTTCGCATGTCATTTGTACGTCTCTTTACGTACTGTATGTAATTTTTACGCCACTCAACAAAACTATGGTAACGGCTGCAGTAAGGTTTAGGCAACAAAGCCACTTTGTTAGGTTTAGGAAAAATATCATAGTTGGGCTTAAAATAAGTACGTAAACTAAGTAAAATACATACGGAAACAATGTAACAGAAGAACAGAAAACACGTCGCAAGCGTCAATAAAAAAACACGTAACAAACGTCACTAACGTAACTTCAAAATAACTCGTCAACACTTTGGGACACGAACACCGGTCTCCTGGTTGAAAGTTCTGTGTTTGTTGGACCCGCCCACCATAAACGGTCTTTCTCTCTTTTTATTCTACTTCACTAGCTCTGAGTGTGGCATGTTTATGTGTTTCCATTGCAGTCAATACAGACGAGTACGACGGAGTATTAGGGCCACATTGAGGGAAAAAAAATCGGAGATTTCGAGAATAAAGTCATAATATTACCAGAAACAAGTCGTAATTTAATGAGAATAAAGTCATACTATATCAAGAAAAAAAAAAGTTGTAATATTACGAGAATGAAGTCATAACTTTACGAGAAAAAAAGTCGTAATAATACGAGAATAAAGTCATACTATATCAAGAAAAAAAAGTCGTAATATTATGAGAATAAAGTCATAACTTTAGGAAAAAAAAATTGTAATATTACGAGAATAAAGTCATAACTTTACAAGAAAAAAGGTACTTTCCTCCTCCACAAAAGAGGCAATTTCCCCATCAGGTCCATGTGGGTCTTTCTTCGGAATAAACGCAGTTTCTTGCACAATCTTTTCAAGGTCCTGATACTGATGATAATGTGGTGCTGATGTGCCAAAAGATTAAGTATTATTTGTGAAACCTATACTAAAGTATAACTTTGACGTGATCCCTCACTGGCTTCCCACTTGTGAGCACAGCCAGTTGTGTTTGACGAGCGCCAGAAGAAGAAGAATAAGAAAAAGCCAGAAGCGCTGCTGCTGTTGCAGTCGTTAGTGAGGGCTTTTTTCCTCCACGCCACCCACGTGTAATGTATAACCCAACCGAAATTGCATCTGTCCGTCCGAGTGACCGAAGTCAAAATTTAGCTTTTTTTGCAATTTTTTTGCAAGCTTTTTTTTATTGCAATACAATATCTGCTTATAATGATTACAGCTATATTAATTATATCGGCACTCAGTTAAAGTTAGGGAAAGATCCTTCCGTCTACAGTGACTTCAGTTTACTTTGACAAGAAAATTGAGAAAACAATTTGGTAACATAGAGATGTCTTTTTTAGAGACAGGATTGGAAATGCTATATTTAAAGGTGCTCTATACGACATCCAGAGTATTAATATAGCAGCAAACAACTATTGTCTATGTAAAGATAGAGAGGTGTAATGTCTACCTGAGCAGAGAATGAAGTCACTCTCCCTCTGTGTGTGCTGTGATCAGAGCTTCTCCGTGCTTTGTTGACATTTCCGTGCCACTGCGCCTACTTTTAGTGCATGTTCGTGCATGTGAGCGTGGCCCACTGGCCGTTGTTGCAATAGCAGTAGCGCTGTAAGCAATAGAAATGCTCTGAATTTCGAACTTAGCACCTTTAATCTCATATTTATACCAAATCCGTTCTTTCGTTCTTATTCTTGTTTACAGTGTCAGAGAGGTGTTGAATGAACTCTAGGGTCATTTTTAGGGTCAGAGGTGTTGTTGTATTGGATTGCATTGTATATTACTATTGGTGTAAATGGCATTTGTACGGTGGCCTTCAACGGCAAACACGCAACAACGGCTCAAAACATTTCCGTTAGGAGAATCGTGCTGCAGCTTCAGAAACGATGCCATTTCAAAAACACATACAAATATCCAAAACAAATACAACAAAGGACAAACAAGAGGTACCTTGAAGAGTTTGATTGGGATTTGTTGGCACGGCTTTTTTGAGGTTGGCTCCATGTGTTGGGGGGCTGTAACAGTTGTGAACGCATCGCATCTGGACTGACTCCTGATTGGCTCCCTCACTAAGCTGTTGGACTGAAAATCCGCCACTCAGCAGGTTCATGTCCTTTTGAATTGGATGGGGTGCTGATGTCGGCCAGTCAGCACTTGAACAGTCTTGAAATTCATTCAGTCACAACTAATTAAATTCAGTTTGTAACTATTTGCAAGAAGAGAAAGAGCATTTTTTTTTTCTATCCTAAAACTCTGTCTGAGCAAATCAAGTGAAATCTGAATAAAAGGGCGCCTTTGAGAAAAAGAAAAACAGTTTTCTATATTGGTATATATTCTTTATTTGCTATGTAGTCAGCACTTTGTTGAATTTAACAGATCTTGATGTGTATAAATATACTAAAGTCGAAGTTTGTGTTTAGTGTTTGATTGAAATTAACCCGTGATTGGGTGAAATGAAGACTTCATCTCTATTTAACTTTCAGGCTGTAGCTGGTGGAGGTATCTTTCTCAAGTTGGTGGTTGGAGTTTAAAAGAGAAAAAAACATAGATATTGGAGAAAATGGTGAAACTGGCTTCATAAAACTGACATAAAAGTGTTCACAAACATGCAGAAATTGGCATAAATGACATTAAAGCTTCAGTAGTCAGTATATTTTTGGCATCATTGTGCAAAAAGTCCATAATAACCTTTCAGCATATTGTAATTCAAGTGTTCTGAGAGATAACTAGACTTCTGCACCTCCTCATGGCTCTGTTTTCAGGCTTTAGAAAAATCTAGCCCGTGATGGGAGACTTTGACCAATCACAGGTCATTTCATTGAGAGAGTGTTCCTATTCGCTGTGCCCCGGTCATGTGACCAGAACTTGGCGTTCCTTCAACAGATTTCACAATGGCAGCCGCTTTACAGCTAAACCGTGCACTACAAGATGATTCTGAAAACATTTGAGGAGAGAAATAGGCATTAACGTAACATTATATTGATTCATATTTGATCAGCGCTGCCTAGTTTGACCGTTTGGTCGGAGTTCGTGAGTGATTGACAGCCGGGTCTCATAGACAGCAGACCTCAGATCAGCTCTTACTGCTTGTTTTCCTCCAGTCTGTGAAATCTTGCAGATGCCATTAGGACCACCGGAGGAAACAGAAGCACATGATTTTTTTAAGGTTACTGTCAGGATATAGCAACCGTTTTATAAAAATAACTTTTTTTTTTAATCATATTTGCTCCAATCTCGCCTACCTCAGCCTTAAAAGGCTGGAAAATGTTTTGAAAAAAGAACGAGCAAAAAGCCCAGATCACGCTGGTGTTTTCATTCTGGTTTGAGATGTGCATGCTGACAAATATAGATTGATCTGTCCAAGAGCACAAACATAATTGAGTAATAAATGAGTTCTTCATGCAAGTGGTATTTCCCTATTAAATCAGAGAATGAGTACTTTGAAAACTGGAGGAGGACGAGCTCTGGAGTGGAGGGTTTTAGTCACAGAGCTTGACATTTTTTCGTGAGTCTGACATTAACCAAACCCGGGGCGAATTGAGGTTTTAGTCAGTCGAGGTAACTGACGAGTTTTCTTTTAGTAAAACAGCATCACCTGCTTATTCTCCCAAAAAACTGTTTTACTTGTCCAGACCAGAACTATCAAGCTACGATTGTCACATGACAATAAATAACTTCTTCACACTCTTTCTTATCCACAGAACACAATCTGTGTTTGTCCCTTTTCATGTAATGTTGTCGTCCCAGGAAAGACTTACCTGTCTGTTAATGTAAAATCCTTCATTAACTGGATATCAGCAAGCAATATAGGGGTATATCTATTG
>CAKALU010067045.1:18828-62980 GCA_916700995.1 Hozukius guyotensis | reverse complement strand
ATCAGACTGTAACTATAAATTAGAGCTAAAAACCAAGCTGAAATGCAGTAACTAAACTCTGTGTTGGTAATCTCTGAGCATTTATTGCACTCTCTGCCGCAGTTACAGACAACTATAAAGCTAAAGCAACAGAACCGTAACAAGTGAAAGCTAACTAGCTCATGACATGGACACAGCTAGTCAAATTTACTTAATTTGATTTTTCCTGTTTCCTGTAAATGAAAAATATAAATTGTGTAGAGCTGACATTTTGGTACATACGTTTGTTAGACTACATAACTAAATGAGGCAGAAGCTAAATCCATTCATGATGAAGAAAAATCCCCAACTAGCTAAAATCCTGCTCGAGCTAACGTAACTACATTAGTAACTGCACCTGATTTGACTGTTATCAGGCCATTAAATAGGCATTATCAGTCGCTACAAGCTCCATAGACGTGAGTCGGTAGAGGCCTACTACACCTACTACGTTGTAAAAGTGAAAGTTGAAACTTAAAAGCAACACATTCTAACATGTTGTAAAACTGAATGAAACTTTACATTTTGAACACAAAGAAAAAGGCTTCTTTAGGTTTAGACAAAAAGAAACAGTTAGGTTTAGGCAACTAAACTACAACTTCTTTATGTTTAGGCAAAAAAACACTTTTCAGGAAAACACTGTGTTTTGGGTTAAAATAACTAAGAACACAAAGACAAATACACATTGTTGGTTTCACACGGGATGCAAGCTCCAGTCTCCTGGGTGAAAGCCCTGTGTTTTAGGTTTAGACAAAAAGAAACAGTTAGGTTTAGGCAACTAAACTACAATATATTTATTTTTAGGCAGCAAAACTACAACTTCTTTAGGTTTAGGCAACTAAACTACAACTTCTTTAGGTTTAGACAAAAAGAAACAGTTGCTTAAATTTTGGAAGAAACATTGGTTTTGGGTTAAAATAACTAAGAACACAAAGACAAATACACATTGTTGGTTTCACACAGATGCGAACTCCATTCTCCTGGGTGTAAGCCCTGTGTTTTGTGTCCCATCCATCGTCATCATCCCTTATGGAGTTTCACACTGTCTACACTACAGCACCTGACATCCGCTTCTGCTCCTGTCATACGGTCGCTGTCGTGTTCTTTTATACCTCTTCGGTGATCTACTATGGTAATAGATGATAAAACCTACTAGTGGGTGTAGTAGGCCCCTATAGACCCACATCTATGGGGCTCATAGCGACTGATAACGCCTATTTAATAGCCTGACAACAGTCTAATCAGCTGGTAGCAAGTATTTCTTTGCTTCAGCTTTTGACTCTAGTGGACTTCATGTGCTTGGGTTTTGGTAAATAGACACAAACAAAACAAAACAGATATTCACATATCTCACAAACGCTCTGTACTGAATTTTACATAAAGTATTTTTGAACAAACTAGTTAAAATGGACAAGAAAGCTGAAAGCACAGTCTGTTGTTGGATACTGTGTTATTCCCTCACATTGGGTGAAGAATATAAAAAGGCAGATGGCAAAGGTTTTTGGGGGGAGAGGGGGTGGTGGGGTTGGGTAGAATAATCAGCTTAAAAAGGGCATATTATGAAGGCATTATAACTTTTTTTTATCTGTTACACAGTTTGCCAAATAATAGACAAATTGAAACCCTTTTTCTCAACCTCACTGCCTCCGTTATCAGTCCTACCCTCTGCCTTTATCTAGCTATCTAGCTGCTGCTGCTCTGCTGAATGTTGGCATAATTACGTGAAACATCAGATTTATATGTGAAAGAGAAACAACATCATTATCGACTTTTCAACACTGATTTTTCAGCATTAGTTTCATAACCGTGATGTTCAAAGTCTTTTAGAAAGTATTTCCCTATATGATTGTTAGTTGCCTTCTTTATATATTACTTGAAATCTATTCTGGTTAATGCCAAAGACGTCATGTACTGTGATTCAATATGCTGTAGAAAAAGAATGTAATTGAATTTATATTTAAGGGAAGAGGCCTTACTGTACATTTCAATACTCCACTTGAAAGGTTTCAGTTTAATCAAATGCTGTTTTCACTGTTTTAGCTTGTTATGTTTAGAAATATTTTTCTGTAGCAATAAAAGATTGTGGTAATTATTTCCAAGTGCCTATGTGTTGTGTTTGGTGCCTTCAGGGTAATCTCTGACTAAAACAAACGAGCTAAATATTTCAGTTTATAGTGAGATTTTTTTTTCCTTTTGCCAGAGGTGTTTGATAGAAACAAAAAGTTATGTTTTTACATTACAAAGTTAATGTTTTTTTGCAGTTTCTGTTCGCCTCAGTCATCAATCACACGAATGCTTCGCTTTTGAGTTGAAAAGATTTATTTAAGTTACTGTTTCCTTAATGTTTCCTTAGTGCACCGCTTGTGCTGGCAGCAGAATTTCCTACGTCGTGTCCTCGCTGACTTACGGAAATAGTCAAAAGCTCTTTACACAGGTGACCTTTGGGCAGCAGATGGTGACCTTTTCCTTGCTGACCATCCATGGGGTGTCCAGGCATTCCTTCACACAAGTGGCCATGTGGAGAAAAGGCCCAAGTGACCATCTGCCTCTGGTGTCCACAACAATGGGCCCCACCCTCCTAAAGTGTGCTGGAGGTGGTTGGCTTTTGTGCTGAGCAGGAGGTGGGGGAGGAGAGTTTCACCACAGGGAGGGTTCGGAGGTTTTATAAAAAGATCCCCCCGGGGAATCTGTAAAAGGAACAACAGTCATAAACACAAACAATATAGAGGATCAATCCATCTAAAAAAAGAAAAGAAAAAAAAGCAGAACTACATTGTTTGTGAATATCTGCTTTGGTTAAATAATTATATTATAATAAAAAAAGAATATTTCCATCTAAGGGTGCAGTTTACTAAGATGCTGTTTGCTGAATAATTAGCATGAATAAAATATACAAAGCTACAAATAAATTCTTAATGATTTTTGGTGTACAACTTTACTTAATTAAATTTTCAAACCTGTGCATTTGTGAATCTCCAACACTCCGAGGTGACTAATTTATCAAATTAAGGAAACTTAATTAAGCTCAGTTTGGGCTAACGGCTTCCTCCCCTGCAGTTTTTCTCATTTAGCATCTTCTAATTTGAACAATTTGATCAAAGCCTGATCAGGGGCATGCAGATTAATACCATTTCCATTCCTGAGAAGTAACATTTACAACATAGGTTTTTAATTTAGTGTGTGAACAGTATATCTCCAATACATCGAGCAACATCACTGTAATAATTGACACAATCACTGCACTAGTGGAAGCTTCATTTACTAATGATGTACTGAGCAGCTTGTAGTGTACATTTTTAAGAGACTTTAATTAAGGCATTGGGTGGAGAAACTGGGATCCCATGGGACCATTTGGACCCCGTGGGATAGTTTGATTATTGATTTCTTCACTGCATCCATGGGAGCAGAATGTAAGATCATTTGTCCCTAATGCAGAAATAACATTGTCCGTCCTTGGCATTTACATGTAGACGTTTAAAAATGTAAATGTGATGTTTACTCTTTCTTTTATGCTTGTCCCTTTGCCGCAGTAGCATATAAAGCAAACACGAGCCGAAGTGAGAATGAACATTAGTCGGATTGGTTTGGGCACATGTCGGTGATAATAGCTGCTTTGACTCTGAAAAGGGAACGGAGTGAAAAGAGAAAAAAAGTTGAGGGAAGTCCTGGGGGGGTCGAGGAGCTCCAAAGGCTGATTTGCAGGTGAAATAGACGGCACACTCTGCTTTGTGGCCATTGTCCTGCTCCGCGGCCAGATGGCCTCTTGAAATTCTTTAGAGCCGAAACCCCAACACTGCGGGAGTGAATACGCCTCTGTGGGATTTGGCCTCTCTAATGGGCTAATTTGGCAGTTACAGCTCATATTAACGGATATAATTTCAAGCCTGACAGCACAGTCCTCACGATTGTGATTATGAAACATCTCATAATACAAGCCAGAAAATGCAATTACTCGAAAGACTTTTTCTCTTCTTTCGATTGGCAAACTTGCAAGTTGAATTGATTTTTCCAAGACTTTAGAGGCACACTTATTACTAGCTTACTCATCTGTGGCTGCCACAAAGTCAGCGTATTACCAAGGACTTACTTTCTCATAAGGCTGCAGTCATATTGAAAATCTAACAATAAAAGTTTATAAGTCGCTACAATTATAGAACTCCAGGGTCCGTTTTTATACCAGTTAGTTAACGCAGCAGCTCTTGGATAAAGAGTAAGTCACTCTCATGATGAGGATGGTTTGTTTGGACTTTTAAAACCTGAAACAGCACTGAAAACTAACATTTTAAAAAACAGTTGCAGTGCTTAATATATAAATGCAAGGCTGGCAATGTGTTTGTCTGTTGCTTCAGGCAATAACTGTCACAATGCAAAAGATAAATGTTGTTTGCACATAAATATATCTTATTTTCTGTATAACAAAACAGTGTTTTTGCATCCTGAACTATCAGTACATGCTGCAGGGTCCAGCTCACTTGGAAGCTTTTAGACGTAGGAAGTAAATATGCATTATTTGGAGAACTGATGAAGTTTTATGAACTATTTTGTCACATTTCACTCAAGATAGGGAACACAATTAAGATGCTATGAATGTTCTACACGGCTTAAGAAACCAGTTTGATGTGGTGGATGCAAAATCATTTAATTAGCATTCATCAACAAATTAATTTGGACTACGGATTATTGTGTTTGTGTCTGTATATGAAATGCTATATCTCCTAAAAGGAAAGACAGCAGCAAATATAATAATCACTCAATCAGAAGTAGTGTCACTGATAAAGCAGTTTATTCAAATTGCAATATTTGCAGGCATTTTACAATCACAGTTAATTTAGGCAAACAAGACAAGGACAAAACAGAACAGTGCTTTTCTTCAGTTAACAGAAGCAGCTCATTTTTACAGAAATCCACCAACAAAGATTGACAAAGAGATACAGAAACAAAAAAGTCATTCAGTTATTTAAATGTTCTTTCTCACAAAACAAGATGAACACATATAAACAAACATATTTGTGAAATTACCAATGAAAAAAGACATTAAATAAAAGTCCATAAATAGAATAAATAACAGAAAGTGGTATAATTTAACCCCCGGGTTCACAAATAAAATAACATAAATTAAAATAAAATAAAATAACATAAAATAAAATACAATCCTTTGGTTCAGTGAATATGCTTTGGTCCAACTAATAATATAAATAGTCCATTTTCCTCAGGATGTTCACCTTATTGTTTTGCACAGAGCTGCTTCACTGGAACTTGTGTGGAAAGGACTCAGGATGCTCTTGGTTTCTGTCGACCTCCTTCTCTTTGCGAAAAAATCTGCCAAGAAAAGCAAGAAGAAAAACTCACTTAATATATTCATCATTATAATTGAATAAGTGAGCAGTTACACAGCATGAAACTTATTATGTATATCTGTTGTAAGACTTGCTCCTCACCTGTGATTCGTGCGTTGCCTCTGCTGGTCTTGGCTGCGGACTTTGCGTGCGTCCTCTTCCTCCGGCCGGGCGTCACTTCTGCGGGACACTTGTGCGTGTTGGAGATGCTGGAGCAGTTCTCCTGGTCGGTCCCTGCGCTCTCTGTCTCTCCGCTGTCTCTCAGCCTGTCCTCTTCCTCGGTGTGTGAAGAACAGACATCCTTCACCTGATACGCGGCAGCAGCGCAGTCTGCGGGGATTTGCTCCCACTGGAAGCGGCCGGACAGCGGCGTCTCCGTCTGGAAGTCAAAGTTCCAGCGGCGGCTGTCCTGCTCGGCCATGTCCTCCAGCCTCAGCGTCAGATCCCGGCGCAGCTGGTCGCGGTCCACCGGGCCGAACAGACTCCTGCACACCGACTCTCTGTGCCTCATGGGATTCATCCTTCAGATAGGTTCTGGTGGGAGAAGTGTCTTTGTGTGTTAGTTTAAAGGTGAAGCTGCTGATGCTGTCTCCTCTCTGGTGTGATGCTCTGGTCCTCTCTTTGCTGCAGGGGGGATTTAAAGGCTGCAGGGCTGCACAGTGCTCTGTTGGTACACAATGAGCACAGGCTGCTGATTGGCTGCAGCTCTCTCAATTGGCGGATAAAGGGAGGGGGCGGAATTCATTCATTCATTGTGAGACAAAGACCACTGAGACCATCAATAAAAGCCTCAGGTTGCATTTGGGATAACATCTATGTCCTACTTTTTATTTGCATGATTGCAAACCGTTTTTGCAAGGCAAAAACAATCCTCAAATCCTCAGGGTTGTAGTCACAACATCTCTGTTGATGTAGGACTACATTCTGTTCCTCTGAATCAAAGGGCACCAACATGCAGCAGTTTAGCTCCAGGGAGCAGTGATTAGTGGCCACTACAGGCATTTGTAGCAACTCAGAACGTAATAACTGCGCATAACGTAATAAATGTGCATAATGTGTATGAGAACATTATTACCTCCGCCAAGGGCCGAAGGCATAGGAAGGAGGTTATGTTTTCACTGGCATTGGTTTGTTTGTTTGTTTGTTTGTTTGTTTGTTTGTTTGTTTGTCCGTTAGCAGGATTACTCCAAAAGTCTGTGATGGATTTGAATGGAATTTTTTAGAGGGGTGGGGTGTGGCACAATGAACAATCAATTAGATTTTGGTGGCGATCCAGATCATGATCCGGATTCAGGAATAGACTGTAGATTCAGCGTTTTTTCACATTAAACTCGGTGAAATTACAGTTGAGTTCGACCAAAGCACACTTGGTGATTGTTGGAAAGAGTAACGACGACGGTTTAGGGGAGTTTTATTTTGTTTCTGTCCAGTTTGAATGAAGTGTTTTACAAGATACACTACGTACAGCTGATCTCAACATAAACAAAAATACACGTGGATGATGGCTCAAGCTGAACGGAGAGATGGGGGCAGAGGTCTGCACTTTTCGAGTGCCATTCTAGTTACATTATAAACTTAGGGGAAAAAAAGTTGAATTGTAATAAATCTAGCGCATATTGAAATAATTTTAAAAAATAGTACTCTCCTTGTCTTCTTAAGGCATAGGCATAGCATAGCATACAAAATAAACACTAGGTTAATAGTAAATATGCCTCTTGCATCATGTATTTAATGTAATGTAAGAAGGGTTCCCATACTCCAAAAAAAAGGACTGAAGAACTGCAATAATAATGTATTGAACAATTATTTCACATGCTAAGAATCACCAGTATATTGAATTCGGCATCATCTCTGTAAAGGTTGCCATTTGTCCAGATCACTGGATATCTTGTAGTCTCACATCCAAGAGGCTTCATCAATATGGAGCCGATTGATGAAAATGTCCTCTAGACCAAACCAGACAAAGTCCAGTTGCTTTAAATTATCTACTCCACTTGTTTCATGTAAAACTAGAAGGTTCCTATGCTTTAAGAAGACAAGGAGAGAACTCTTTTTTAAAAAATATGACATTATGCGCAGAATTTATTACATTATTCAGCTTTTTTTGCTAAGTTTATAATGTAATAATGTTCTCATAATGTAATAACTTATTACATTATGGACCAAACTGTTATTACGTTGTTCGCTCAAGGTTTAATTACATGATGTGCTGATTATAACATTATGAGCTTTTATTATATTCAAATTATTACTTTATGCACAGTTATTACATTATGATTTGCTGCTGCATTTCTGCCTGGAGGCCATATAGAGACAAAAGTGTTCTTGCCAAAATGAGATAGAAACTAAGTGTCTAAAACGAAAAGTAGTTCAAACCAGGAGATGAGATTTAGTTAAGCTACATATAGGTCAAGACTACAGTAATTAAATAGTCATTGCTTTAATTGCTTTTTTACCTATTGAAAGAAGAGTTTTCCCAACAGATCAGAGTTGTTCTAATTTTTGCAATTGCTTTAGAGACCCAAATCAATTTAGCTACTATATGTTAATTATGTTATAATTTCGGAGAAATTTGAGGAAGGCTCTGTTCTCACTCACACAATTAAACACCTTCACGGGGCCCTTTTATGCTAGAAATGCAAATACAGTAGTGTGAATACATGGTTGGCAATATGAGCTAATAATGGCTGTGTAAAGAATGCAAGTATAACAGTTACATAGAGCTACTTAAACCAACATGTTAGGATGGAGCACAACACAAATCTGAAAATTAGTCAGATAATTACTTTGATTAGCCTCCATTCAACTCATATTAAATATTGCAAAGCTGTCACATTGACAGAGTGACGATCAATGCTGAAGTTCAAAGGAAAAATTACCAATCTATTTTTCATTGTGCTATTTTGAAATCTGGATCTCTTAGAATTCTTCAGCTGTCCATGAATGTGGCAAAAAAATAATATAATATATAAAATAATAATAAAGTTGTCCACTATAACAGTAAAGTAATCGAGATACAAGTGTTTCATTAGGCAGCAGGAGTATGTGGTCCTGATGAGAGCAATTTGCAGCAGCTGACCAACATATTTGTTAAATTGCCAATGAAAAAAGACATTAAATAAAAGTCCATAAATATAATAAATAAAAGACAGTGGTATAATGTATCCCCTGGTTCACACATACTAAAATGAGATAAAATTAAATTAAATTAAATAAACAAAATAAAATAAAATACAAAATAAATAAAATAAAATAAAATAAAATAAAATAAAATAAAATAAAATAAAATAAAATAAAATAAAATAAAAATAATTTGGTGCAGTGAATATGCCTTGGTCCAGGCCATGAACTATAAATATAAATAGTCCATTTTCCTCAGGATGTTCACCTTATTGTTTTGCACAGAGCTGCTTCACTGGAACATGTGTGGAAAGGATTCAGGATACTCTTGATTTCTGTCGTCCTCCTTCTCTTTGCGAAAAAATCTGCAAGAAGAAAAGCAAGAAGAAAAACTCAGTTAATATATTCGTGCCAAAAATATAATATAATATATAAAATAATAATAAAGTTGTCCACTTTAACAGTAAAGTATTTGAAATACAAGTTTTTCATCAGGCAGCATGCAGGAGTATGTGGTCCTGATGAGAGCAGTTTGCAGCAGCTGACCAACATGCAAAGCAATGGTGCACAGCGGTATCTGGGATTGGACGGACAGAGAGCCCCACCTTTGCACCACTTCCTGATAGCCCAGGTAGTTCACCTGAGGGCCCTTACAGGTGTGGTTCAGCAGCAGGAGGAGGAGGAGAGGGACGCTCAGTTGAGTCATGCAGGAGAGTCAAGGCACCCCTCTGGTGAGTATATGTTCAGTCTAGCAGCTGTCTTTTTTTCTGTGTATCACTGTAGGGACGTCTATTGACCAAGTGAATAGATTAAACGTTAGAATCTACTGTATATGTTCCATGATGACTAATGTTTTCACATAAAGCAGTTTGTCTGTTAATAATACACATCACATTGAATGTCAAGGGTGATAAAGCAATATGGGAAAATCATTCTATGATTTATGTGTTGTATAATGGAAAATTGTATATGATTTCTTAACTGGAAGATGTTATTACACAGTTGGTTCACTTGAATATTAACCAGAAGTTGTGGATATTGTCTTTTTCTAACAACCTACAGAGATGTATTTCTTTAGAAATATTACGAATGTAGACACATATTTCATACATTTCTCCCTTAACTCAATCAAGCAATCCTTATGTTACCCAAATGCATAATTATATTCGTAAGCAACACTTTTTTATGTGCAATATCTTACCTCTCTTGCTTTATGGTAAAGTGAAAGATTGATTTTTCTTCCCATGATGCTGTTTTCGAGTTGAGATTCAAAAACAAATATTGATTTCGTAACAGTATATTGCTTTTCTTTTTCCTCATGAATACATCTTTTAAATTTAAGGGAGGTTTCAATGTGCGTCTACAGTCAAAGGGGTTGCAGGGCCCTACAGTTTTACACACACACACTCTCATATACTGTAGCTGTGTGTTTGCTGCCTGATAATGTACACAAATAGATTACGACATCCCCAGATGGTTGTCTCTTCTGCTTGAGAAAAGACAAGTTCATTATGCCAGACTTCAAGCAAGATGTAAAGTGTCTGTGTGTGTGTGTGTGTGTGTGTGTGTGTGTGTGTGTGTGTGTGTGTCTGTGTGTGTGTGTGTGTGTGTGTCCTTGATATTAGTGCTTGAAGCCAAGTTACTTCTGATTCGCAGGAAAAACATTATTTATTCTCAATTAAAGTGGCCACAATTATTTGTGTAATACTTGTATCACAGAGACATGTTGAAATATTGATAACATTAAAGTTAAATTATCCATTTTTTTAAAGAAACAAATAAGGTATTAAACAAACACTCATTGGGTGAAAGAATGGGTACAGACAGTTCCACTACAGTATATGGATGCCCCCTCTTTGATAGGTAGACAAGTCTCAAGGATGCAAGTCCCCTCTTGGCAATTTCTTAAAAAAAAAAATAAAAAGCACATTCAAAGTAATATTCTGGGAAAAGACCTTAAAAGTAAATTTTCTATTTTTGTTTTATTCAAAATGACCAGAAACAGAGGTCCCCACTTGGTTGGTGTAGCGTGATAGTCCCCTGTTGGTACTGTAGGAATGTATGTGTGTGTGTGTGTGTCCGTACCTTTGCATGCAAATCGTCCGCTTTGCATACCCAATAGTCTTTTCCCTCCCAGATCCAGACCTGTAGTCAAATAAGGGCCTCCACAACAAGCTGCTCACTTACATTAGAACAGATGGCTCAACACAAATTGACTCTCAGTCGGTGTGTTAACCATTGCGCCGCAATTCTATTAAGACACTGTCCTCACCCAGGGAGGCTTTTTGTCAAAGATGCGCTTGTGCTGCATTTTTTTTGTTCTAATCATCTTTCACAAACAGCCCACGCTGATAAAAAAAAGTCTGCGTTCACTCAGGCAAATGGATAATCGTATCAATAATGAATGAGTTTCCTTCCTGAACTCGCTGTCACTTATTTCTATGAAAATAACCATTCAGAGATAAACACACTGTGGCTGTTTTCATTGTAAAACAATAACTACATACCAACCAAGTCATAATATCAAGAGGCATGCTTAATAAAACCTAAATACGTTATTGTCGGTTGACATAATATCAGAGGGATTTTATGTTTAGACATTCTGGTGGGAGCCCAACAGTGCTGTGGCCCAGTTTACTTGGTTTTATGTATATGAGTGACGGTGTTTAGTGAATTTCTAGTTCAAACATCGTGCAGGAAGCACTTTGCATATGAAGCGAGGATGAAAATTCTGCCAACTTTGCATTGACCACAAGTACTTCTAAGAGCCTTCCACTCTGTGAAAAGAGTGGTGAGTGAGTCATAATGGATTTAGAGGAAAATGGACATAATATCCGTGTGTTCATTTGTTTACAGGGGACACTGCAGCCACAGACTCGATGTCTGCGATGTGGGGACGTGCTGGAGTGGTCAGAGGAGCACAGGTACGAACACATACAGTATAGGCCCATTCCCTCCATGTGAAGTGATATATACAGTACATTCATGACAACTGGCAGAAACTCTTATCTGAAACAAATTACAGATAAAGAAATCATCATATCATTTGCAAGCAATCAGATCAGACTCATGGTTAGTAGGCCATTTAATGGAAGAGGTGCTACAGGAAGCAAACATTTGTACTGGACTAAGAAGGCTTAACTAATTCCAAGCATAGTTTTCTATTTCAATTATTCATGAGAGCTGGCCATACTTCCCTAACTGTGGAATATGCTTTCTATTAAATACTGAGCGCTACGTTCTTGATACAGCAGATTATTGACAAAGCAGCCGAACCATAAAGCACTCAGAACACCTCCAATAAGGCCAAATTCTTATGTTTTTAATGATAGATGTGTGTAGAATTTTAATCCACCACTGCATCTGGATCTGCTTCAACATGATGCATCGTGTTGCTGTAGAAAGCTTCAACCCTGTCTGGAAATAATAGCACTTTGCCCAATTAAAGATGATAATAGTGTAGATTAGTGCTGTATCAAATATGGCATATCAAGAAATAAAAGGATAACATGTTGTGTTTGTCATCATTCAAATGTGTTTATTGCCAATTATGGTGAAAACAGGATGCTTGTATGAATGGTAATGGTGGAAAGTCATTGAGACAGAAATGGGCATGGCATATGTTGAAACCACATGGTGGCGTTAATCTGTTGGTCCTTGGCCCATGGCTTTAAAACGTCATTGACGATTTGCAATCCGTTGCTGAATAAAACCCGAACAAGCAAACAGAACAACACAATAACTTCCTTGGCAGACAAAACTATGACTTATTGCAGCAGGTTAAAGGTGCTGAATTCGAAATTCAGGGCATTTCTATTGCCTCCACACGGCTCTCAACATGGCGGCGGCTGAGCCGGTGGCATGCAGCTTACGGTGCTAACGGTTAGTTTAAAAGTTTCTCGGGAGTTTCCAGGGGCGGAGAGTCGTGCTGGACGCTCCTGATTTGCATAAAGTAGCCTAGACCTCAACTTTATGCAAGTGAGGAGCAGCCAACGTGACACCCCTCTCTCAAATCTCGCAGGGGGTTAGTTTAAAAGTTTCTCGGGAGTTTCCAGCGTTGGAGAGTCGCGCCGGACGCCCCTGATTTGCATGAAGTAGCCTAGACCTCAACTTTATACAAATGAGGAGCAGCCAATGTGACACCGTCTCTCGAATCTCGCCGCCACGCTATACCAGAATGCATTGCACGGCTGCTTACATAAGCAATGAATGGGAAGCGTAGAAAGGATGGATCCTGTGGACACGGACCATTACAGTCGCTAAAGGGTGCCTCCGTACGTCGGTGTCCGATGCCAAGGGGCACTTACCAAACGGCGGTATGTGATGAGTTTGGAGTGAGAACGGGTTGGTCGGGACGGTGTTATCAGCTGTATCCGCCGTATGAGCACAGTGCAGAGCGGCGGTTATGAGCTAGCCAGTGGGGTGCGCACACATGCACTAAAAGCACACATGGCCGGCCCGGCTATGTCAACAAAGCACAGAGAAACTCGGATTTCAACACACACATAGGGAGAGCAACTTCATTCTCTGCTCAGGTAGACATTATTCCTCCATATCTTTACATAGCACATAGTTGTTTGCTGCTATATTAATGCTCTGGATATCGTATAGAGCAGGTTTAAATTAAGCACTGAGCTATTGGTTATATACATATTATAATTTTGTATTTAGAAAAAGTACAGACAAAAAAGTTGTAGAGGTAAGAGATGAGTCTTACAGCCGATTTGATTGTTGTCAGGCTATTAAATAGGCGTTATCGGTTGCTATAAACACCATAGATGTGGCGTGCTACACGACAGGAGAGCAGCACGAGAGAATAGTTTTCGGTTTATGAGGAACACAGTCAGAGGGATGTTCCAGGAGAGCAGCAGATCAGAGATGGTGCTACAGTGATTGTGTGCTGGTAGAAAGGACTGTATGATACAATACACATATCCATTGACTGTGTGTTTGTCTCAGTGTCCTGCTGGGCTGCTCCTGCTGCTCGACAGTGGATGAGACGCTGGTGAATGTAGCCAGAGGCCTGGCCAGCAGAATGAAGAGGGAGAAGAGTCACTGGGCAGCCGGAAGAGTGGGCGACATTGACTTCGTTGGCCCTACAAAGACAAGAGGAAAGGTGAAACCAACAGATACTGAAGGTTATATAACGGTTTGCAGGATACATCTTTAGAGCACAGTAATGACATATCAACTTGTGTCTTTGTATCCAGTTTGTGAGGGTGTGCAGCAACACAGACCCGGTGCTGATCTACCAGATGCTGATAGAGGAGTGGGGCCTCGCTCCCCCACACCTGGTGGTGGCTCTGGTGGGAGGAGATGAGCTGACTCAGATGAAGCCCTGGCTCAGGGACACTCTGAGAAAAGGACTTGTGAAGGCTGCACAGAGTACAGGTTATAATCAAGGGGCTAAACCTGGCCTTGGTTTTTTGAAAGCAACAGCCAATGGTGGAGAATCTCTGTTGCCCCCTATTGGCTGGTAGCAGAATTACTAGAAACACATCACCAAGAAGACATACTGTCTTTTATCTCGATGTTAGTGTAAAAAATATTTTTTAATGTGTTTTTTAGGTCCATGATGAGTAAAATATGTTCATGACTTTCACTGCTTGTAAGGAGGACTAACACAAAATGCTTTATAACCATGCAAGGCAGTAACCTGATTAGCATAATCAATAGGCCAGCTGTTTATGTAATCCAGGACACAACTTTCTGGTTTGATACACTCACTTCTAGTTCCCCCTAGATCCTGCTACAAAGTGCACAAACAAACACACATTATACAACTGCTTTGTTCTCCAGGGGCATGGATTTTGACTAATGGCCTTCGCTTTGGCATCACCAAGCACTTGGGCCAGGCGGTGAGAGATCACTCGCTGGCCAGCACCTCTTCTAAAGTCCGTGTAGTGGCCATTGGTATCGCACCCTGGAACATGATCCACAACCGAGAGGCACTACTCACCAGCCACTACGCCAAGGTTTCTGTTTACACACAGACAACATAAAAACAGCAGCAAAAGATTTACACCTTTAATATCCATGTGTTCACGCCGTCCTCTGTCTTCACATTCTCAAGGTGGATGAGCCTGCAGTATACAAGCCACAGGACTTGCCTCATGGCTCGGTGTATTCCCTGGACAGCCACCACTCCCACTTTGTGCTGGTGGAGGAGGATCCCAACAGACCAGGAGCCACCAGTGAAATGAGGGTGAAGCTGCTGAAACACATCTCTCTTCAGCGCACTGGTTATGGAGGTAAAGCCCTTTTGGCGTTTACTTATATAAGTAAAAATATATATATATAAACAGCAAAATGCACTTACATATTTAAAGTAGGAGTACTCATCCCAACAAACGGTCCCTGTCATGATTGTCATGATGATAAATTATATATGAATGAAGCATTATTTCACTGTCGAGCTGTTCGTAGTACAGGTGGCTGCATCATATACTGATAGCTTTTTAAAAAAAAGCCCTGCTTCATGTTTTATGACCTTTTCATATGGCTTGTTGTAAAATCATACGCCTCAAAATTGTACACAAGTGACGTAGTCGAGTAACACATCTGCTCAGAACTGTGTTTTGCAGCACGTCTGCAATTTAAATTCTATGTGGGTTGAAATTCTGTGGTCTCTTCGCTGCCCAAGGGAAGTAAAAATATTAGGGCTGTCAATCGATTAAAATATTTAATTGCAATTAATTGCATGATTGTCCATAGTTAATTGCGATTACTCACAAATTAATCACATATTTTTTATCTGTTCAAAATGTACCTTAAAGGGAGATTTGTCAAGTATTTAATACTCTTATCAACATGGAAGTGGGCAAATATGATTGCTTTATGCAAATGTATGTATATATTTCTTATTGAAAAACAATTAACAACACAAAATAATAACAAATATTGTCCAGAAACCCTCACAGGTAAGTATTTAACATTAAAAATATGTTCAAATCATAACATGGCAAACTGCAGCCCAACAGGCAACAACAGCTGTCACTGTGTCAGTGTGCTGACTTGACTATGACTTGCCCCAAACTGCATGTATTTATCATAAAGTGGGCATGTCTTTAAAGGGGAGACTCGTGGGTACCCAGAGAACCCATTTTCATTCACATATCTTGAGGTCAGAGGTCAAGCGACCCCTTTAAAAATGGCCATACCAGTTTATCCTCGCCAAAAGTTTGGAGCATTATTTAGCCTCCTTCGCTAGCCAACCTAGTATGACACGGTTGGTACCAATTGATTGTTTTGTAGTTTCTTATGATACCAGTATCTTCACTCTAGCTTTAAAACTGAGACCGCTACAACCTAAAAACCGCAAGTTGTGTTAATGCATTGAGGAAATTAGTGGTGTTAAAACGAATTTGCCATAATGCGTTATTATCGTGTTAACTGAAGCACTCTCATCCCTTTAGCATTCTTTGTCTTCAAACCACAAATTAGATAAATAACTGGTGCTACTTTACAAGATTTCTGGGTAATCCAAGGTGTAGTTTTCTTGTAAGCAAACAAAAGTTGTGTTTACACTCACCAAAATACATAGTGTGTACCCTTGAGGTCTAAAAATGTGTTTAGTGCATTTCCTTCCTCATAAAACATTTTTTGAATATAAATATATAAATATAAATAAATGTAAATTATACATATAATATAAATTGTGCCATATGTGCTAGCTTGCGGCCTTCTTCTTCTCTGCCTTTGCAGGGGCATTGCTTTTCTGTGAGTCAGTGGAGTAGCCTAAAAGGAGCATCAGGAGTGTATATCGCATCGCCTGCTTGCTCATACAAACAAAACACGGACCCATTCTCAAAAACATTGCTCCTCCAGCATACTAAACTGGTCAAATGCTTGCTTTACAGTTACCTCTTATTGCTTTTCAAGGCCACCATTGTCCAAAGTTGTATAATGTATATAAAGTATAAAGTTTCTTTTCTGAAACCCGAGCACATAGTGTGCACCTCTTAATATTGGTTCCCAACCTAGGGGTCGGGACCTCCCAAGGAGTCACAAGATAAATGTGAAGAGAGAAAAAAAAAACTTTTCTCTGCTCAGCAGTGTGTAGGATTTAGTGGCATCTCATATACACTGTTCTTAGTTATACCTACGAAAAGTAATGTACTGTAATTCGTGTATATCCCATGAAATCAATTTGTGTGTAATTCACGTATTCATGAACCTGGAAATATAAATATCGCCGAATGCCACGTAGGGAGGAGGTCAGGGTGGATGGGTGGGTCAAAAAATACCGGACTTTCACCCAGGACATGGCGTTCGTGTCCTGTGTGAATCCAGAAGTCAACGTTGATTTTTTCATCACATAATTTACGTACTTAAGTAACGCCACTTCAGGAGTTTTTTTATGCCAAACCACGATTTTTTCCTAAACCTAACTAAGTTGTTTTCTTGCCTAAACCTAAGGAAGTTGTTTCCTGTGAAGACAAAAGTTTATTTTGAAAAAAACTGTATTCATGTAACGAGCGGAAATTGACACGTGTTGCTGGACATTCGTAGGAAAACGAACTAAAAAGGAAGAACAACTTTTTCGTAAGATATTATACGTTTAGTGGTGTGGTTGCAAATTGCAACCAACTGAATACTTCTCTGCTCACCCCTCCCTTTACAAGTGTGTCAGAGAACTACGGTGGCCTTCAGGTAACGTAAAAAAGTAAAAGGCTCTCTAGAGTCAGTGTTTGGTTTTTCCATTCTGGGCTACTGTAGAAACATGGCGGTTTAACATTGCGGACTCCCTGAAGAGGACCCGCTCCCTATGTAGATATGAACGGCTCATTCTATAACACAACGATTCTTGCTTTCAGGTGATTATACACTAATGAAAGCATATTATATTCCATTTTATGCTAATCGATCCTTCAACTGTTGGATAGTTTTACCCCTTGGGCCTCCAAAACTGTTCAAATTTAACAATTGGGAACATCACTCCTTGGTTTAACTGCTCACAACTCGGAGACAAGGGGAACCTGTGAAAAAGATATTTTTCACTCCTACGTACTTTGGTCAGACAATGCTTGTTTTGCCAGTTGACAGAAGCCTATTCACCACTCACACAACAGTGGGAGTGTAATACCAGAGTGGTAATAATTTGAGGCACTCTGAGATGATATTATTATATGAATGTACTTTTTGCTGCTTGCAGGCACAGGCAGTTTCGAGATCCCTGTTCTGTGTCTCTTGGTCCACGGGGAGCCCAGGATCCTAAAGGCAAGTTTCATTTCATTATGCTGCGTTATAGTTACTCAAGAACTTTAAATACGTGACCGCGAAGAGACCTTTTTGAGAGCTAGATGTCTTTTGTCATGTGAATGTGCACAGTCTGACTTTGAACAGTAGCTCAGGCTCGAGAATTAGGCTCCACATCAAATTTTGGTTGTGCCACTGCCTGAAGTCTCGGGCCAAAGCCAGACGGAGAAACAAATTCTTTCCGTTTTCACAAAACTAATCTCTTTGGCTAGAACGCTACCAGATTTGCATGAATAGAGCCATAACCAAGATTATGGAATGCAGCTAACACTGATCAATATAACACTCTGTTTAGTTGAGAAGCTATTCTGTGAGAACGAGTATGTTTGTAAGTTTACCTGCTAGTCAGAACATTGTGTCCCCGTCTGCAGCGGATGTACAAAGGCATTGGCAATTCGACACCATGGCTGATCCTGGCAGGCTCAGGAGGCGTGGCTGACATCCTCGTCACGCTGATGAATAGGGGCTGCTGGGATATGGACAGTGTTCATGAGCTGCTGCTGGACACCTTTCCGAATGCCCACCACAGCACAGACATCAGTAACTGGGTCAAGCTGGTGAGAGCGATGTGCACAGCATGGAGGCAGGCACATATGCACATCACATTCACGTTGCCAGAAAAATGGGGCACACTGGGGAAGAGTGTGAGGGAAGCTAATGTGGGATTTTCATCCTTATCTTGAAAATGTGTATGTGATGACCTAATTAAGGATATGAAGGAGGAGGAGGGAAAGAAACTAATAATGGAATATTTTTTGCAAGCTGACGTACACAGTGAAGGCATTGTAATTTTAGAAAACAATGCATTAGCGATACAAAAAAAGCACATTGCTTCACTGAGATGAGGTGTTTTTAATAACTGACTGTCAAACTGCCAATCAGATCCAGAAGATACTCGATCATGGGCATCTCCTTACCGTCCACGACCCCGAACAGGAGAGCTCTGAGCTGGACACGGTCATCCTCAAAGCTCTAGTCAAGGGTAAAGTACCTTTTGAGAGATATGTTGTCAAAGAAACTTGCAATTTCCTCAAGCCGTACAATCACAGCACAGGTTTTGTGACTTGCCTGGAGAGAGAGCCTTGACATTTTGAGCACATCATAGGTTGTGAACCTTTTGTACTGTGTGTATGTTTGTGTGTGTGTGTGTGTGTGTGTGTGTGTATCAGCGTGTAAGAGCCAAAGTCAGGAAGCTCAAGACTTCCTGGATGAACTGAAGCTGGCTGTGGCCTGGAACAGAGTGGACATTGCCAAGAGTGACATCTTTAATGGGGATGTGGACTGGAAGGTGAGACAAATAGTAATTTCATAAGAGGTTTGTCACACTCTGGTATTTAATCTTATATTCAGTGTGGTTAAAAATGTAAAGTTCAGTCGGCAATCAAGTTAAAGTTTAACATATCTAACGAATGAAGTGAAAACAAGAGTCTACCACCATACTAGCGGTTCAGTGAGGCTATACCAGTGGGCGACCTCCGGTTCTGAAAAGTGAAGTGAAAGTGCCTTAAACTTGCATTCTTTCTAACAGCCAGCAGGGGGCAACTCCTCTGGTTGCAAAAAGAAGTCTGATTGTATAGAAGTCTATGAGAAAATGAGCCTACTTCTCACTTGATTTATTACCTCAATAAACATTGTAAACATGAGTTTATGGTCTCAATCACTAGTTTCAAGTATTCTTCAATACAGCATGATGTTCATTTAATAAATGATGGTCCCATTTAGAGTCAATAGACCATAAAGCAGGGGATGCTTTAGGGCGTGGCTACTTTGTGATTGACAGGTCGCTATCGCAGCGCTGTCCGGTCTGGGAGTTGTCCGCTCATTCGTCTTAGAACTTTAAGCCTTTCACAGTATGTTTTCAGTTCATGGAAGTTAATTTTAACAATTTGGGCGCCTAAAAATGTCTTATTCAGCTTTCAGTTGTACCTTAGCTCCACACTTCCGGTTGCAAAAAAACAAGATGGCGACGGCCAAAATGCCGAACTCGAGGCTTCAAAACGGCAGTCCACAAACCAATGGGTGACGAAACAGTGACCATGTCCACTTTTTATACACAGTCTATGGGCTATATATAGGCACAGTGGTGCGGTAAACTAAATGCTAATGTCAGTATGCTAATATGCTCAAAATGAAAATTCTAACATACTTTACTTAGCTTAGTGTGTTAGCATGCTACCATTTGATATTGACCACACATCCATCCAATAGCCAATAGGACATTGGACTGAAAACCACAATGTCAACCTGATGGTGGAACAATAGAGAAACAATCAGAGGATTATCAAATCCAATGGGATTCATCCTCTGAGGACCAGGAAACTGGCAACCCATCCATTAGATTTTGAGATATTTCAGTCCGAACCACATGGTGGACCAATCAACAATCCACAATCAACAAGAGCCATGCAGTTAGCGTGGCTAAAACACAATTTTTCACGACCATGTCTTTCATTTTTAATCTTATTTATTTACATTTGTATTCAATCAATATGAAAGGGACTTCTTGTCTAGTGACTCATTAGATAGCACACAAATAAGAGTGGCAAGCCAGTGTAAAGGAGAAAATAGCCTACAGTAGATGCTAGATTTAGATTTATTTGTCCCAAGAGTGCTATTCGTTTCCACAGCCAGTGCACAGAAACATACAGATATACAGATCAGATAACACACAAAATCTTCATGTATGCACTCATTTCATCCCAGCTCACAACAGTGTCAGTGACGTAAACTTGTTCAGGGCTGCTATTTTAGAAGGAACAAAGCTCCTGCTAAAGTGATTTCTTCTCCATCTCAGTGTTCTGTATATCTCCGACCAGATGGAAGTAATGTGAAGTGTTGGTTTGGGGGTTTATCAGTGTCATTTGATATTGTAAATGCTCAGCGTGTGATGGCTCTGAGGTTCATAGTCTGCCTGACAATTACAAATAACTTTTCACAGGAAGAAGAGAAGACAGCTGCTTTATGAGCCATTGTAACAATGATCTTTACAGGCATGCGACCTTGAAGAGGTGATGATGGACGCACTGATCAATGACAAACCCGACTTTGTGCGCCTCTTCGTGGACAACGGCGTGAACCTGGGTGAGTTCCTCACCTACGGTCGTCTGCAGGAGCTTTACTGGTCCGTGTCGGAGAAGAGCCTCTTTCACAACCTGCTCCTCAAAAAGTACGAGGAGAAGCAGCTTCTGCTCGGAGCTGCCAGGACACCTGGTCCACCTGGGCACCATCCACCTGAGCAAGGGGACCGGAAACCCCGCTTCACCCTCTTCGAGGTCGCCAAAGTGCTGAAGGACTTTCTCCACGACTCCTGCAAAGGCTTTTACCAAAAGATTCCCACAGTGAGTGATATACTCTGTCTCCAATTGTACCAGTAAATCATACATACTGCACTGAATGAGAAATCCTTTCAACTGGTGCATTAAGTTCCACCTCGTATTGCTTCTTGCAGTGGTTTTCATTCTTTTCGGCTTGTGACACCTTAAAAAGAAGCGATATCTATCTGTGCCCCCTTGTCACAGTTTGCATTTGCTGAGTGATGAGTTTCGAGCGGAGAGTGGTTTCCCCCTCTAACCCTCTCAGACTGTTTCATTTGAAACTGTTAAAGGCCTGAAAGATGCTATGAAATACTAGACAGTATACAGACTTCATGGTAAACTCACTTCCTGGAAAACAGACCGTAGGAGTGAAACATAAAATCTAACTAATAAAGCTGTTGCAATTTTTAGGTAACCCCAGGGAAAATTGAATATGATTTATGTATCAGAACTATTTAGTTTTCCTTTTTTCTATCCTGTTAGTGAACATGCGACCCATCAGATTGTTCTTGTGACCAACTGGAAAGGTCCTGACAGGCAGGGGCAGACTTTACCATTACAAGGTGGGCAACTGCCTGAGGCCCCCAACTGAAATGGCCCCTAACAGCTATTGATTTATTAAGATGTTTAGATAGATATGAAAAATACTGAATTATCTTACTATTAGGGCTGTCAAAGTTAACATGAAATAATGCCTTAACGCAAATTCGTTTTAACGCCACTAATTTCTTTAACGCATTAATGCAACTTGCAATTTTTAGGTTGGGCTCAGTTTTAAAGCTAGAGTGAAGATACTGTTATCATATGAAACTAAAATACCTAAGGAATCCATTGGTACCAACGATGTCATACTAGCTTGTCACAAAGGAGTTTAAATAATGCTCCAAACTTGCGCAACATTTTGGCGAGGAAAAACTGGCATGGCCATTTTCAAAGGGGTCCCTTGACCTCTGACCTCAAGACATGTGAATGAAAATGGGTTCTATGGGTACCCACGAGTCTCCCCTTTACAGAAATGCCCACTTTATGATAATTGCATGCAGTTTGGGGCAAGTCATAGTCAAGTCAGCACACTGACACACTGACAGCTGTTGTTGCCTGGTGGGCTGCCGTTTGCCATGTTATGATTTGAGCATATTTGTTTATGCTAAATACAGCACCTGTGAGAGTTTCTGGACAATATTTGTCATTGTTCTGTGTTGTTAATTGATTTCCAATAATAAATATATACATACATTTGCAGAAACCAGCATATTTGCCCACACCCATGTTGATAAGAGTATTAAATATTTGACAAATCTCCCTTTAAGGTACATTTTGAAAAGATAAAAAATGTGCGATTAACTATGGACAATCATGCGATTAATCGCGATTAAATATTTTAATTGATTTACAGCCCCAGTTACTATTCTAACTCATTGTACCCCAAAATAACTTACAAAAGGCCCCCAAAGCACTTAAAAATGTTCAACTCATCTGTAATACAACTTACAGTGTACTACTACTTCAGAGGAAAACATTGTAATACTACATTTACCCTACAGAGAAATGTTACTGCTTACGTTGCAGATTCAGATTTGACTCACAAATTATAACAATTAAAATATGATGCATTATTAATCAGTAAACTATCCAGCATCATATTTGAATTGAAAGCTCCACCTTGAACAGACATTAAGTAGGTCACATGTAAGTACATTGTGCTGATAATGCCTCTCTTTCACTCTTCACTTGCAGTCAAAATATGTACTTAGTGTAGTTTAGTAAAGCAAGACGCCGTTTGCCTGGAGCCCCCAAATCATTAAATCCGCCCCTGCTGACGGGGGCAGGGATCTTCAATTCCACCATAATTGCAGAAAGGAAGAGAAGGATCATCGCACACCAAACCTCCTGTTACACCCTGAGAAATCTTGTCTAAATATACCCACTGGATTTGCAGTTAATTACCCATCTCTATATATGTTGTGTAACTGTTTGTATCTTAACTGTATCTTGCTGTACAGCAAAAAAAAAAAAGGTGATGATCTCAGGGGAGAAATTAAAGCTCAAATCAAATAGTTTCTTGACAGAAGGTCTGTCTGTTCAGCATGTTTCATACATTTTTGAAATAGCCTGTTGACAGACTGGCAGACTACCAGGCTGAGGAAGTAATTGGTTTTGCAATATTGACCATAGATTGTGCAATAGATTGTATGACTCATGTACTACATGCAGCTACTCTGTTTACATATTTAATGTCTGTCTTTGCGCTCCAGGAGAAGCCAGCGAAGGGTCGACTGTTCCACACCCCGAAGAACCTGGCCGAGTTAGAGGAGCGCTGTGAACATCCTTGGAGGGATCTCTTCCTCTGGGCCGTCCTTCAGAACCGACAGCAGATGGCCAACTACTTCTGGGCTATGGTCAGTCTTGACAGCTCCTTTAGTCTGTTCTATCTCAGCTCTGTTTGGTTCAATCAATAACCGTCTAAAATGTGCCTGGCATTGGCAAAAAACTATTCAAAGCAAACTGAAGCCGAGTTGAATTGTACTGTGCTCGTTTGTATTCTGTATTCACTGTGAACAAGAGTGATGTCAGCCAGCGCGGCACAGGTGCAGGTCAGCCCTGCCATATGAAAATGTCACTCCAGATAAAAGAGCCCAACAAACGGCATATTTATGAAGAACTCAGGTGAACTAAAAGGCTATCTTATCTCATAGAATATTATTCAAATGAAGGTCACAGCTGCTTCTCGGGGCAGTATATTCAGCAAGCTGTGAGGTAGTGTCGGCATATCTAGAGTCCTGATGAAGTTAATGAGAAATATATCCTGACATGGGATTGATGCTCTGAATATTTTAAAAGACACCAATCAATGATAATTGCTCTTTGTTTTGCTACATCATTGCAAGGCACCTTTCATTTCTTCCCCCGAACTAAGGGAACCAATTATTGTAATCTCACAAGCGGTCACCCTCATGTGCTCCTTCCCTGCGTCTTATTTCAAACATTATCTGAAATTATGGTAATTGCATTCAGTGTGTGTACAACCCCCACTGCAAATCTTTTTACCACTCACACTCCGGCTGGGATATCTGCATTCATAATTTCATTGTTTGAAGTATCTCTCGTGCTGAAGGCCTCATCACAATTATCCTTGCAGGCTGGCTTATGCTAGCAAAATACCCCTTATATAAATGAACCCAGGAGCTATATTATACAGTGTGAAGTATGGACATATTGATCATTTGAATAAAGAGGGTTGAGGTCCACACAACTGTATAGTGTAAAATGGAGAGCGCTCTTCTCTGGTATGTTGCCCTTCATTTATTTACATTGTGTCAGGTTAGTCTTATAAAGGTTTCTTCTACAGTATAGGGCCATTAAAGGGGACATACCATGCTCATTTTCAGGTTCATACTTGTATTTGGGGTTTCTACTAGAACATGTTTACATGCTTTAATGTTCTAAAAACACATTATTTTTCTCATACTGTCTGTTTGAATATACCTGTATTCACCCTCTGTTTGAAACGCTCCGTTTTAGCACCTGTCTCTTTAAGAACCCCTCCCGAAAAAGCCCAATCTGTGAGATAAATGTGGTGCACCTTTGCAAAGGTAGTTCTCAAGCTGTGGGCGGTATAATGAGCCTGCATGTGACATAGGAAGGGGAGCCAAATCTGAATGGCTTATTGAATCACATGTTATCTGATCTCGGCAGCCCACAAAAACTGACTGGGTTGTCTTATTTCACAGTTTGTGGGTTGGTAGGCACTCCAGATACACAAATGGAGGTGCACAGGCACTGAAAAGTGAGTTTTTCATGAGTTATCCCCTTTAAAGTTGGCAATTGATTATAGAAAATTATAATATAAACATAATCTACTATAATGCCTTAATAGACAATGTCAATAACTTATCTTACCAGAAAGGATAAACAAGATTTTCTTTGTGAAAAAGAATACATTGGTTATCTTTGGCTTCTTTGTTCCTATAAACACCCTCTTCCTTTTATTTACATGTATGTGTGACTGACAAGAAATTAACCTGATGTTAAAACACTGGTTAAAGGAGTCTGAGAAGAGACACCACTCTCATATGTGGCCATTTAATATGAAGTTATTAGCTTAGCTTAGCATAAAGACTGGAAACAGGGGGAAACAGCTAGCCTGGCGTTGTCCAAAAGTAACAAAATCTGACTCCGAGCACCTCTAAAGCTCATTAATGAACATGTTACATCTTGTTTAATCTGTACAAAATCTGAAGTGTAAAAACGAAGAAGTTGTGGTTTTACAGGGGGGTTATATACTATTTCTCGAAGCGGTGTTGCTTCAGAGAGGGAGAGCCTTTGGACAGAGCCAGATTAGCTGTTTTCAGTCACTGTATGAGACTGGTAGCTATCTTCTCATTTAACTCACAGTAAGAAAAGGAAGGACCATAGAGCGGTCTTGCATATCTTGATCCATTTACAAAACAAATGCATATAGTTTGCAAAACTACCAAATATTTCCCAAAACTTCAGGTCCAGGCAGTCTTCGGTTTCCAATCATTTCTGTAAGTTATTACAATCAACAAGCAGAGATGTTAATGCATATTTTTCAGATCAATCTGCACAGTCAAGCACGTCATGCACCTTAGACTGAAGTAAATGAAGACATGCTGTTCACTATGATGAATCACCTCTTCTCAACAAAGTTTGAGAGTTGATTTTCATAGTGCACTGAAATGAACTGAAATTAAAGCCAGGAAAGAGTCAAGGGAAAAAAAAATCTTGAAAACCAATGGTATGCTTTGAAAAATAGTGAACAGAAATGTAAATCATATGCATGGATTATAGTAAATGGGCATAAACACTGGCAAAGGAGGGAAGTTTTTTGTATCTCAGGTCTGTAAAAACACCCCTTTAGTCATGTCCAAGGTGAAACGAGTCCACAACCAATGTTCAAAACATAGGGTTGGAACCTGCTGTCATACCCAAACTGATTGACAGGTATAACAGCAACTTCATCTAAGATGTATTTGTTCACATCAGTGGTAAATACAGGGTAAAGTAAATTCAAATATCAGTTGAACAACACAGGAGTGCTTACAGTACATGTTATGCACCGTACGTATGTGCGTATAAATGTTACATGGTCATAACACTCAGACTGAAATCCTTTAGAAACAGTACTTGCATGTAGAATTGTATCTATTGCAGCCTGATGCACTCAGTACACGCAGCTCTCTAAAATTCCAACTAGATTTCTCAGATCCCTCTCTCAGACCCATTTCTTGGATCCAGCTTTCTTTTAATCCTTCAGGGCCCTGAGGCGGTTGCGGCAGCGCTGGCGGGTTGTAAAATTCTGAAAGAGATGGCACGACTGGAATCTGAGGCTGAATCTGCACGCAGTATGAAGGAGGCGAAGTATGAGCAGTTTGCCCTTGGTGAGTACACAAACCGTTCGATGACAATGTGATCAGAAAAAAAGAGCTAAGGACAAACATAGCGAGAGGTACACTTACTGACCTCCAACAACGCAAAAACAATCAGATCCCGCTGGAAGGGAATGAAATATGAATCTGATTGTGCAAATTCTTCAAATGCAGCCGAGTGTCTGAAACTATGTACCCACTGTTCTTATTGTGGCAGATGTCTTTGGAGAGTGTTACTCCAACAGTGAAGACAGAGCTTATGCTTTGTTAGTGAGAAGAACACACTGCTGGAGCAAATCTACCGTCCTTAACTTGGCCACTGAGGCAGATGCCAAGTCCTTCTTTGCCCACGATGGAGTTCAGGTAACAAGGAAATACATCTGTGTGCTCATTTGGCTTCAATTTAACTGATTCTTTATGTAAAACATATTAAAGGGGACATATCATGCTCATTTTCAGGTTCATACTTGTATTTTGGGTTGCTACTAGAACATGTTTACATGCTTCAATGTTAAAAAAACTCATTATTTTTCTCATACATGTCTGTCTGAATATACCTGTATTCACTGTCTGTCTGAAATGCTCCCTTTTAGTGCCTGTCTCTTTAAGCCCCGCTCCTGAAAAAGCCCAGTCTGCTCTGATTGGCTTGTGAGAAAAATATGGTGCATCTTTGCAAAGGTAGTTCTCAAGCTGCCGGTGGAGATCACAGACTGTATATAAAGATGGACGACATGACAGCTCCCCAAAAGTGAAGCCAAAACATATGGATCGCCCCCTGGTGGCTGGCTGCAGTATAGGTCATAAATCCCGCTCCTCCATGTTAGCGGATAGGACATGGGCCAAACTAAAAAGTCAAAGTACACGTCAAATACATTTTTCCCAAAGATGGTTTCTGTCATTTTAGGTAGTTCTTATCACCATAATGTATGCTCAAGTGTTCATTTTCTGATAAGTTTGGTTTTAATTAGTTATTTGATACTATAAAAAGGGGGTGAAACATCATGATTGACAGCTGTGATTGACAGTGAAGTAGTGGCGCAGCCGGAGGCTCAGGAATTGTACAAGAGAATAGATGCAACTTTAACTTTCCATAACCGTCACAAGTCTGTGTAGTAGAACATGCGTTAATTTGATCATAAATGTAGTTATAGAGTTATTATGGTTAGTTGTTGTGTCTTTCTAGCGCAAACATCTACCGTGGTGTTAACGTAGCAGCTAGGTGGCTCACGCTAACAAGATTCGACCGTGCTTGGCTCGTGATTGGCTCAGGTACCACGGCTCGATACCACGGCTCAAAATCTGGAAGATGGCAGCTCACATATCCGGGATATGCTTCACTTTTGGAAGTTGAGACGTGTCGTCCATCTATACAGTCTATGGTGGAGATACTAAGATGGGACGCGTTATATTCTAATGAGCCTGCATGTGACATAGGAAGGGAAGCCAAATCTGAATGGCTTGATGAATCACATGTTTTCTGATCTATAGGCAGCCCACAAAAAACTGACTGGGTTGTCTTATTTCACAGTTTGTGGGTTAGTAGGCACTCCAGATACCCAAATGTATGTGCACAAGGACTGAAAAAGTTAGTTGTTTTTTTATGATATGTCCCCTTTAACTTTCGTCCAACAGTTTAAAAGTGTTGTGCATTTGACCAAGAGAGTCTGTATTGAAATACTGTGTTAACCTGCAGTTATTAAAGAACCTTTCCAGGGCGCTGCATGCCATCAGATACTTATTTCAAAAGTCATATCATTTTCCTGGTCACTGGACTCCATTCACTATACAATCTTACCTAAATAGACGTCCTTGTCATTTCAAAGTCATCATTGAGAGTTAATTGGTATTCAATGTCAGCGGGGAACGTTACTATGAAGAAAACTCTGACTGCGAAGTCATATTTTACTTAAAGCACACAGTTGGAAAAGATATATGTTTTTTTAAACGGGAAGCTGTGTAAGGCTTCAGGAGAATATGTATTTTACTGGTCTGGTACAAACCCATGATTAAGCATCAGGTGTCCTTTCATGGAAACCACTCATCAAGCTGCAACTAGACAGCTGTGGAGAAGGAAACGGTTCACACGCCTTGATGAGGAGGGGAAATTAGCATTTTCTTCTCTAACCAACTGGGTAACTCCCTGTATGATGCTTCCATGGATTTAGTAACAAGACTGTAAGGCGCAGAAATACTCTGTGCTCTGACGCCCTCTTGTGGCTGGCACTTCATTCAGATGTGCATTTGTCCTTGCTGTGTAACCCTGTCTGATTTTAACCTACATGATACAAGACTAAACTTTTACTGCAGGCTCTCCTCACAAAGATTTGGTGGGGGGCGATGACGACAGACACGGCCATCTCCAAACTGGTGGTGTCTTTCTTCTGTCCACCACTCATCTGGACCAACCTCATCAAGTTCAGGTGATCAATCTTATGCTGCCCCACCATTTATCTTATCCTTCATGTGGATGTCTTTTTGTTGTGTGCACTGACATTCTCTTATGTGTTTCTCAGTGATGAGGAACTTGATAATCGTAAAAACCGCGAGCAGTTTGTGGAGCTGGACAGTCTGGATACAGAAAAGGCTTTACTGTTAACTGACGAAGATGACCCTTTGTGAGTTTGCAATGAAGAAATGCTAAAAATTGTGGATAAATAATCTGAAAATTATCTTTGTTTATCATTATTTTAGATGTTTAACTGCTCAATTTCTTATTCTCATTATTTCTTTCTGCATTGTGTGCTGACCTCAGCTTAAATTCAGCTACAGCATAAAAGTCAGATGCACCATTTTATTTCAACTCTATTGTCTTGCAGTCAAGTGAAACACAGGACACACACAGACTTGAACGAAAACATGATGAAATATAGAGCTGCAACAATAATTGATTAATCTAATAGTTGTCAACTATTAAATTAATCGCCAGCTATTTTGATAATCGATTAATCGGTTTGAGTATTTTTTTAAGAAAAAAAAAGTAAAAATTCTCTGATTCCAGCTTCTTACATATGAATATTTTCTGGTTTCTTGACTCCTCTGTGATAGTAAACTGAATTTCTGTGAGTTGTGGACAAAACAAGACATTTGAGAACGTCATCTTGGGCTTTGGGAAACACTGATCGACATTTTTCACCATTTTCTGACATTTAATAGACCAAACAACTAATCGATTAATCAAGAAAAATAATCAACAGAATATTTGACAATGAAAATAATTGTTAGTTGCAGCCCTAATATAAAGAAATACTAGGGCTGTCAATCCATTGAGATATTTAATCACAAATAATCGCATGATTGTCCATCACACATTTTTTATCTGTTCAAAATGTACCTTAAAGGGAGATAAAAATATGCTCAAATCATAACATGGCAAACTCAAGTCCACCAGGCAACAACAGCTGTCTGTGTGTCAGTGTGCTGTCTTGACTATGACTTGCCCCAAACTGCATGTGATTATCATAAAATGGGCATGTCTTCATTCACATATCTTGAGGTCAGAGGTCAAGGGACCCCTTTGAGATTGTCCATACCAGTTTTTCCTCGCCTAAATTTAGCCTACGTTTGGAGCTTTATTTAAAGATACCTGTATCTTCATGCTGGCTTTAAAACTGAGCCCGCTACACTCTAAAAATTACAAGTTGCGTAATGCGAAATTATGGCGTTAAAAGAAATTTGCATTAACGCGTTTTTATTGTGTTAACTCTGACAGTCCTAATAAATACAAACAACTTATAAATACATACAACAAATAATAAAAATGAGTAAAACAGCTAAAACCCACCACACACGCTCACATAAGAAGACAATGTTCATCAGTGACGGCATAATATAAAACCTGGAGTACATCCAGCCTGCATCAACACCCAATAATCAATGGTTAAAACAACATCAATAATCTTCCCATGTTCCGATCTTTAGAGCACTATATACTTGTTAGTTATGTTTTGTGTGTAAAATGAGTTTGAGAAGCTCTCGAGTGCCTTTCCCACTCTTTGTTTTCCAGGGACTCTTCGCCTGGAGGTCCAGAAGCTCAGAGCTGTGCCTCCGTCTGGTGGCGTTTCTTGCTCCGCCGCTGGCGCCGCTTCTGGAGCGCTCCCGTCACCGTGTTCCTCGGTAACGTCATCATGTACTTCGCCTTCCTCTTCCTCTTCACCTACGTGCTCCTGCTAGACTTCCGCCCACCGCCGCCCCTTGGCCCCGGGCCCCAAGAGATAATGCTCTACTTCTGGGTCTTCACCTTGGTGCTGGAGGAACTTCGACAGGTGACCGCCAAAGCATCCGATCTCACTGGCGCCTTTATAATTGAACACATTTTAAGATCATTATGTCGTGATTTTATTCGTTAAGGATCCACATCTTTCTATGCAGTGTGAGACCTCTTTTGAAGCACTGTTATTAGATGTGTTTGCATGATAGCGTTCAGCCCTGGAAAGTCAGCCATATCTGAGTAGGAGGTGATGCGAATCGCTACAATAAGCTCATTCTCTCTGGGGTTTTAAGGATTCATGAGCCGTTCACCTTTCTGCCTGACTCCCTCCCACTGAGCCCTCCCCTGGGCACAAAGGCCCCAGATGAGACAGACCTCGTTCCCTCTGCTCGCTTTCTCAACACGCCTCTCAGAAAGTCCCTGAGCTGAACAGAACTATGGCACGGGTTTCCAAATAAAGAAGCACACTGCTACAGGCGACCCCGGCATGCTACCGAGCCCAGGGGTTCATGCCTCTCCCTACAGGAAGACAATAGCACAGTCTGCGTCTCTCTTCTCACCATACTGTTCACAGAACGAAGTGAGAGACTCTAAATTTACCAGCTTTTTAAATGTGATAGATGAGCTGGTTTAAAGCTGCTCACTTTCACAAGGTTAGGAAAACCATTACTGTATCTTGTTGCATGCAATATATAGTAGTGTCTCATTTCATCAATAGACCTCACTGGGGTTAACATGCCGGGTGAGGATTTTCTATCCTTTACATTGTAGTGCTAACAGCGTATTACTCAAGCCCCCAGGAAGAAGGCCGGTCGTTGATGCCAATTTTCGTAGTGGCCAAACGGCGGTACTACAACTTCCGTGTCCTTCACGTGATGCCATTGGGCCCAAAAATACTTTTTCCCATAGGCTTACTTTGGGAAATAGACGCCTGTAACTCAGCGGATAATATTTTTTGAGGTGAATCAACTTCCCAGTATGAACACTTGAAATAACCCTTATTTAAATCATTAGGTCCTAAAAGTTATAAAATGCACTAATAGCTGAATCCAGAGTTATTTCCCTTCCTCCATTCATGTGAATGAGACCCAGACCGAAGCTGGACTGAGGGCTGGGAGGCGGAGTTAGCAAGTCGTGACGACAGCGTGACAGTTGAGACCCTGTGACCACGCCATGTGACCGAGCGGACGCTACCGCGCCTGCTCCATTGGCCCAATGGATGCGTAAGATCGCCGTAAAATCCGGTTACTTTTCCAGTTGGAATTCGAGCCATTTTGGCATCACGTGCCACTGAGCAACTTTCTTAGGAATGAACGGGGCCCCGTCTCCAACGCTGTATCCAGTACTCTTTATACATCCATGGTATTACTCCAGACAGTTCATATAATGTCAGTCTAGGAGAGGTTTTAATAATCAGGGCTGTTTTATTGTTATTTATATAGAGAATTCAGAATATCACTACCTTATATTAAACCAACACCAGTTCATCTGTGATGACATTTGATCGGTTTGCCCTCAGTCTCTAACTCTACATCGTATGTCTAGTTTACAAGATTTCCAGCTTTATATGCAAATCATTTATTCCCCGAAAAGGTCAGACACCATCAGCAGTGCTGCAAATAAATAGGAAGGAAGACCAGACTCCCCTACTGCTTTTATTAAAATATTTTGTTGGGGAATTCTGTCTTTTAAACACACTCAACACAGATCTGGTAGAAGTAGGTTTACAGTGCCTTGCAAAAGTATTAACCCCCTTTTGGTGTTTTCCCTAGTATGTTGCCTTACAACCTGGAATTTAAAGGTACAATTTATAACTTTGGACATCCCTGATGGAGACGCCATTGTCAAACTCAGCCATTTATCCGTCTGTTCCACAATAACTGGCAACTTGATCACTGACAACACAGAGATACCAGGCGATACCAACGTTGTTATACTGTTGGCTCACAAGCCTTGTTAGAAGTGGGAACGGAATGTCAGATATCTTCCATAAATATGAGCAAAACATTCATTTTGGACCCGTCAAAATGTTTAAAATGATTAAATCACAGCCATAATAATTTGTTTGAGGAAAAGCCATACATTTATTCGACACCTTTCTAAAATGCATTATTTTTAAAAAGTGATTTGTCAATATAACCTCTAAATTTAAAAATGTATTTGTATTTTATGAAATGGACGTACACAAAATAGTCAAAATTGGTGAAGGGAAATGAAAAAAACTTTCTTAAAAAATTTCTAAAAATTAAAAAACTGAAAAGTGGCGCATGCATATGCATATGTATTAATTTGCTATGAAGCCCCTAAATAACATCTGGTGCTACCAGTTACCTTCAGAAGTCACATAATTAGTTAAATAAAGTCCACCTGTGTGCAATCTAAGTGTCACATGATTGGTCACAGTATGTGTATATATACACACCTGTTCTGAAAGGCCCCAGAGTCTGCAAAACCTCTAAAGCAAGGGGTACCACCATTTCACTTCACCAATTGTGACTATTTTGTGTAGGTCAACAAATGCAACAAAATGGGAAAAACATAAAGGGGTAGGATACATTTACTGTAGCGGTTGTGAAAGTGCTGCTGATTTAGACAACTGTGTCTTGCATAGTACTATATATACTATACTAGGATTTGGTCGTCATGCTGGGCTTTGTGGTAGGACAGAGCTTACACACCAGTCTATGTCCCAATCCCAATGTCCACACTCACAGGCTCACAGATTTTGAGGCGCGTTCCCACAAAGTCTGTGAGGGTGTAGGGCTGTCCCTCTGTCAGATCATCAAGTCCATGAGGGCTCTCTTGCAAGCATTTTGAGCCCTTCATAAATACTTTCCGTAAGTCCGCATTTCTGCAGATTTTGCCTGAGGGAATTACCCACAATTCATAGCATTGCAATGTTAAACACAGGGTTACCGCGGTTACCAGGGGAAGCCCAGAGGCGTAAAAAAAAAAAAAACGATAAAAGGAGGACGGCACACGGATGTTCAGCCAGGCTTATTTAAATTTACACAGAAACATTAAGGATTTAAGATGGTACATAAAAAACACATGAAATCAGAGTAATACAAGCATTAAATTATATTACACACCTGGTTTATTTATCAACCATTTCTTTTAATTTTGCTTAAAGCTTCAGTAGGCAGTATATTTTTGGCACCATTGGGCAAAAAAAATTCCATAATAGCCTTTCAGCATATTGTAATTCAAGTGTTCTGAGAGATAACTAGACTTCTGCACCTCCTCATGGCTCTGTTTTAAAAAAATCTAGCCTGTGACGTGAGACTTTGGTCAATCACAGGTCATTTCAGAGAGAGAGCGTTCCTATTGGCTGTGCTCCGGCTGGTGGGCGGTGCTTGGTATTTCCTCAAGCGATCTCAACATGGCTGCCGGGTCACAAACTTTCTCATTTTGCTAAACCGTGCACTACAAGATGTTTCTGAAAACATTTGAGGCGAGAAATAGGCATTACAGTAACTGAATATTGATTCATATTTGATTATCGCTGCCTAGTTTGACCGTTTGGTTGGAGTTTGCGAGTGATTGACTGCTGGCTCAGAGACGGCAACTGGACAGCAGACTCCAGATCAGCTCTGACTGGTTGTTTTTCTCCGGTCTGTGAAATCTTGCAGATGCCATTAGGTCATCAGATTACCTGTCTCATGCACTACTCTCAGGATATAGTGACCGTTATACAAAAATAACTTTTTTTAAATCATATTTGCTCCATTTCTACCCACTGCAGCTTTAATGAAGTTTGACAAAAACAAGTAAATAGATTTTTTGACAGCTACCTCTAGGCAGTAAAAAAACGTAAAATAAAAACTCACAATTGGCATTGTCAAAATAACATAATATGTCACCACAAAGTGCTGTCCCATTCATACAGTATTTATACCATTTCGGTCTTAAGGCTGTAGGGGTGGGGGGACATTGGGATTGGGCCTATCACTCTATGAAAACAGGATTCTTCCCTGAGCTTGTTCTCAAACCAAGTGTGCCATCGAGGGACCAAGCGCTGGTCCTTGATGCACTTACAGGTGCCCAGTTCAAACCACAGGAGACAACTCAACCTTACACTCTAAGTGCAAGAGACATTTTACAGGATTGAGAGTTTGGGACACTGCTGGTGCTTCTAAAGCAGCAGGACTGTGTCCCCGCTAACTCTCTGCCGGCCCTGCAGGTGTGTCTGAATAGAACTCCAGTGTATGACCTGGCAGTGGGTATGTTAACATGAGAGAAATATTAAAAAAGCTTGAAAAGGTTTATTAAAGCCTCACTTACCTGCAAAGAACTAGAACTATTAGGATGTGAATACATTTACATATGAAATGTATGAATGAATGAAACTTTACAGTAGCGCACAACATAAATTTAGATAGTAATGTTATTTATATTTCAGTCCAATTACTGTTACATATCACTTTCTACCAAATTACTACTAGAGCACATGAATATTCTATCAAAATGTTGGAAGTAGAAATGAAAGCCAGGCTCAGTCTCGCAACAGGAATAAAAGTCACATCACACTTTTTATACCAATAATAAGGTTGCTGGAAAATGACTGGCTCTGTTTTTTTTGTTTTTTTTAGATTTTTAAAAAGTGTACAAATAATTATGTCTTATAGTAATGCATTAACTGTCTTTTATGACACAGAGCTTCTTCACGGACGAGGAGATAAACATCTTGAAGAAGTTCAAGCTCTATGTAGAGGACAACTGGAACAAGTGTGACATGGTTGCCATCTCACTCTTTGTTGTCGGGGTTTCATGCAGGTAAGTGACATTGATGACACTGAGGAAATATAAACATTACACAATAGGCTCGAGATTTGTTGTTATGATGGTCTGAGGAGTGTGTGAATGAATTACTGAATGGGAAGAAGGGATAGAGTTAAATAAACCACACAGTAAGTAATGTCTGTTTTCTTTGATTTTGCAGGATGGTGAGCAACACGTATGAGGCAGGAAGGACAGTTCTGGCGATAGACTTCATGGTATTCACTCTGCGTCTGATCCACATCTTTGCGATTCACAAGCAGCTGGGCCCCAAGATCATCATTGTGGAAAGAATGGTGACCAGAACAAAATATTACTATCTAAATATTCTAATTATGAAAAAGGGGACATATAATGCTCATTTTCAGGTTCATACTTGTATTTGGGGTTTCTACTAGAACATGTTTACATGCTTTAATGATTTAAAAACACTTTATTTTTCTCCTACTGTCTGTCTGAATATACTTGTGTTCACCCTCTGTCTGAAATGCTCCATTTTAGCGCCTGTCTCTTTAAACCCAGTCTGCTCTGATTGGTCAGCATTTTCCGGTCTTACGCATCTGCACTGTCGCTGATAACTGTATACAGTACCAGTGGGAAACTCCGGGGTCTGAAAAGTGAAGCTAATGCGCCTCAAACTTGCATTCTTTCTAATAGCCAGCAGGGGGCGACTCCTCTGGTTGCAAAAAGAAGTCTGATTGTATAGAAGTCTATGAGAAAATGAGCCTACTTCTCACTTGATTTATTACCTCAGTAAACATTGTAAACATGAGTTTATGGTCTCAATCGCTAGTTTCAAGTCTTCTTCAATACAGCATGATGTTCATTTAGTAAATTATGGTCCCATTTAGAGTCAAATAGACCATAAAGCAGGGGATGCTTTAGGGCGTGGCTACCTTGTGATTGACAGGTCGCTACCAAGGCGTTGTCCGGTCCGGGAGTTGTCCACGTTTTCATCTTAGAACTTTTACACCTTCACTGTGTGTTTTTAGCTCATGAAAGTTAATTCTAACATTTTGCAGACCTAAAAATGTCTTATTCTCGTGTCACTTCTGGTTGCAAAAAAACAAGAAGGCGATGGACAAAAACTAAGATGATGACGGCCAAAATGCTGAACTTGAGGCTTCAAAACAGCAGTCCACAAACCAATGGGTGACGTCTCAGTGACTACATCCACTTCTTATATGCAGACTACGCTGTATAGTTGTGACATCACAACCTTACGGAAGCCCTGGCAGCTCGTTAAAAAGGCAGAGTTTCTGAATACGGGCTGTGTGCATTTCTCCGTGGATTGAGTGTTTTGATACTTTCACAATATGGCACCTAGTCCTGCTTCATAATCAGAAAAGACATGGAAATTTCACTTTCTACAATGTGACACCTTTAAGTGATGTTCAAGATGAAGACAATGTAGACATTGTGAAGCCCATTAAAAACATGTCTGTTTCTCCCATGCAGATGAAGGACGTTTTCTTCTTCCTTTTTTTCCTGAGTGTGTGGATGATTGCATACGGCGTCGCCACACAGGCTCTTCTCCACCCCAATGACCCAAGGATTGACTGGGTGTTTCGCAGAGCCTTGTACCGCCCCTACCTGCACATTTTTGGCCAGATCCCCCTGGAGGAAATAGATGGTAAATCACAGTAGATGCTAATTTCTGTATTCAGTCAGTGTATAGAAGATGCAAATTCTAAATGTGTGTTTATCCATGACAAATGTGCAGTGTGACTGTTGTGTGAATGTTACATTTTAATAATTTATGCAATCAAGGATGCTTTCCATTAGCCTAAATGTCTTCTAATCTCATTTTCTTCATTTAACGGAGCACAGCTGCTCGCATGCCTGAAATTAACTGCACCGATGACTCAGAGGAGATTATCGCGGGCCTACGGCCGCCATGTCCCAACATCTACGCCAACTGGCTGGTCATCCTGCTGCTGGTTATCTTCCTTCTTGTCACCAACGTCCTGCTGCTAAACCTGCTCATTGCCATGTTCAGGTAAGAGGCCGAGAATCCAGGAAACCCTCCATGTGTTTGTCTGTCTGATGACAATGCGTTGACATAGCTAGTGGCTTCTTCGTACATTATAAAATCAAAAAACACAAACTGATTTTATTAGCTTTTTGTTCTTTCTTTCTTTTTTTGTTCCATTTGCAGCTACACATTCCAGGTAGTGCAGGGCAACACTGACATCTTCTGGAAGTTCCAGAGATACAACCTGATTGTGGAGTACCACAGCCGTCCAGCGCTGGCTCCACCCTTCATCATCATCAGCCACCTCTCTCAGCTCCTCCTCAGCCTCGTCAAGCAGCCGGCGTCCAAGCAGGAGCATCTTGGTATGAAGGTTATATCTGCATATTTCACCATTATTTCCATTAGGAACTATTAAAGGGGTTGTGTGTAAGAATCATAAATTGCTTGTTAACAGTGACACCTGTGGCCTTTAAGTCAACGTCAGTCAGTGTTGTCCTGTTGCTCGCGCTTGCACTACGTAGACGCGAGCGATCATCGGTCAAAACAGTGAGGCAACACACGAGACTGAACGTGATTGACAGCTAAAACCATAATATCACTATACTGTATATTTCACATGCTTGGCAGTAATGTTAGCTTATCTGGTTAACCGGTTTTGCAAGACGGGCATCACTAGATATAACTTTGTTTTTTGTGCTTCCGTGGAGTTTGTGTTGGAGTCTGAGTTGTGGTGGGGGCTGCTCGTTTGTTGACATTAGCGGACTCCATTTCTAACCGAACGTTAGTTATGGTTGCACACTGTTAGCCCTGTAGCGGAGCTGAAGAGAGTAAAGGCACTCGCGAACAGGCATGACGTCACATCCGTTGGATTTTACCGAAAAAAACGGCCCGCATTCTTCACATTAAAAGCAGTCTACAGGCTGATAGAGGAAACGCAGAAAGGCCTCTTTTTTAGGTTACAACCTGTTCACACGTTGGCAATAAAAAAAATGATTAAATAACATTTATACGTGTAAAAACTTACATATTGTTCCTTTAAGCCATTCTACTTTATTTCAAACAGATATTGAAATATTCCATTTTGGCTTATCTGGCTAAATTGAAATTAATTGAAACACTGGAAAACCAACTGGGTGCTTATCTCTGTCCTTCACCTGCTCCATCCATGAAGATTGCCTGTTGGTTAATTGGTTGTTGGACTGCCTCCTTGTGTATGTGTGTGTGTGTGTGTGTGTGTGTTTTGCCAGAGAGGGAGCTGCCGGCGGGGCTAGACCAGAGGCTGATAACATGGGAGACGGTGCAGAAAGAGAACTACCTGACCAAACTGGAGCGCCAGCATTGGGAGAGCAGCGAGGAGAGACTCAAGAGTACCTCCTCCAAGTAATTGTTATTTTTCAATTGTGTAAAAATTGGTATAGTAGGAGTATGAGAAGATAGTGGTATACGTTCCAAATCACATACTTTTTACTTTTAGTACAGTTGCCCTTACAAAGTACGTACTGTTACATGCAGTATGCATACAATTGGGACATACTACTTTGTCATAAAATTGCGCCTTGAACTTTGACCTTCTTGCTCATATATACGCTGCACAGAGGATTGTGGGTCAGAATAACCAGAAAAGCATGCTGGCTTGCATACTGCAAAATGCAACCGGATATAGTAGGACATCCTGGTATTTTTGGCATACTGCGTTTGACATACTATGTATTGGGACATACTAAATCTTTTTCTGGCATACTAAATAGCATGGCAGTATGGGTATTGGAATGCACAGACACATACAAGCTCTGATATCCCGACTGGACACTACATGCCCTGCACCAAACTGTAGCTTGTTTTAAAGCTCTTTTGCCACCTAGTGGTGGAATATTGATTATTGCAGCATTTTGAAATTAACAGATTTTTGTTTGTGACCAAGGGTTCAGAGCTTGCTGAGGATTGTCGGTGGGTTCAAGGACCAAGAGAAACGACTGACATCCATGGAGGCTCAGGTAAACCTGGAAAAAATTACTTCAACTGCACTAGCTTGTAAGTAATCTGACAGAGAGTTTGTATAACCCTCAGTCATGTCTGGCTCTGTCTAGGTCAGATATTGTGGCGAGGTGTTGTCCTGGATGGCAGAGTGCTTCGCTCAAAGCACACTCAAGTGCGGGAAAGAAGCTCCAAGAGCTCCAAGTGAGTCAGAAATCTAAAACAGGAAAAGATTGACTCATAATTGATAATCATGTGACACTAAGACAAAAATACTATGCACTACTGTATGCATTTTGATCTAATATAATATCTATATGACATGACATTTCAGTGTCTCTAACAAGCGGCAAGGCAAGCAGCCCCACGGACGCAGCTCAAAGTCAACCAGAAGAAGAAGTCAAACAAGAAGGGAGAGAAACCAGATCAGGTCACTCAGGATATGGAGCTAACAAAAAATTCCCTTACATTGATGAATAAAAGATAACGCAGATAGAACGCAGACAGCTATTTATGATACTATATGTATGATTTTTAGAATATTTTGAGGTATGATGATGGTGCAATTGGGGGAAAGGGGGCTTTTGATTTGGTTGGATTTTAAATTAATAAAATGATGTTGGATGTATTCACATGGATGTCTCCCTGCTTTTTGAGTGTTGTTGCAGGAAAGTTTGTTTTATATCTTAAGAAACAAATTCACTTAATTCCTTTGCAAGTTAAGCTTTCGAGTTTAAAAAGATTTACTAAATCCTAATCATCTGTTATAAGACGAGACTACTCTTAAATCTATCTGTCTTATAGGAAATATTTTTACCAAGTTCCTTTAGTGCAGCAAAAACTTTACAATTTTTGTTCCTTGGTTTAAATAATAATAATAAAAAGATAAAAATAAAATAAAATGATAAAATAAATTAATATTGTTTCCCTCATAATGTCTTAATTTCAGTAAAAGACATTAAATGTTAGACAGTGGCTGTTACTTTAAGTAAGCTTCTCTTTAATTTAAGGCTATTTTCATCAGTATTTGGATCATATGCTGAAATTCAAGGCAAACAACATCTCATTCAATTATTAACATCAACAGTAATCATTATTTTACACAGTGAAATAACTGAATGGCATCATGGCAATGCAATGTTACAGATGTTTTACAATACTAAAACAAAAACAATACAAAAAATTAATTACATAATGTAAAGGCTTAACAGGCAGAATATTGGTGTAAAGTAAAGACAATGAGCCATGATGTTGGATTTATACGACTCATGAAATAGTTAGGAACTTGTGTGAAAGGCACAATAAATTCTCACAAAATGAGCAACTTAGTGACAAATCGGCACAGCTGTGATGTATGATATGTATATAAAAATCCCCACAGTGGTGATGAAACAGGGTAAACAGAAACTGTAAAGACTGATTTTGCCACAGTGATGCCTCGAGAACAGTACAGTCAAAAGTAGTGAAGCATGAAATGCTGATATTGGAACGCACATGAATGTGTTTTGTTATTCCTCTTCCTTAAATTTACCTTACCTAAAGGTGCCCTGTGGAGTTTTTTGTGTAAACACAGTTAAGTTTACGGTCAGTGTTTCTCATCACAATACACTCTTATGTATCCTTGAGGTCCAACAAATGTGTTGAATTCATTTCATGCCTCATAAAACACTTGCGAAGGAGACTTTTGAATATTTTGCAATGTTTCCAAATATCCATCCATACACCAACTAGTAATCTTCTTCTTCATCCTTTGCTGGAACATTTCTATATTGCTTGCCATGTTACCTCCACCAAATATCCAGTGTAATACCATGACACCAAGGTATGTCACATAGCCTTCCTGTTGTTTGATGGACATGTTCACACCGTTTCTTTGCTCTGTCTGCTGCTTCATCTTCTCTACTCAGCTTCTCGTTTCCCCCACAGATATATTAAAAAAGAAATAGATACCGTATTCCAAGATAGCACCCCATTCATTTCAATGGAAGTTGCTCACCTGGCGCATACACTGAAAAAAAACAGGTTACCATGTTTTTGGATCCGTTGCACTTGCACATTAGAAGCCCTGTCTGGCTGAGCCGGCTGACTCTCTGCAAATGGACAAATCAAAAACCTAATAATCACAAAAACAATTACTCTTTTGTCAGGGATGGTCACGACAATAATCATCTGCTTCAACTCCAACTTTCTGATGCACTCCGTCAACACTCCTAAACTGGAGCAAAGCTGTAATTTCTAAAATATTCAGTGAGAAATATTCTTCTAAATACTCCCAAAAGGCACTGCACAACAGTGTATGAGTATGTCAGAGTATGCATTGCCTCAAATCCACGCAGCCACATCAATGATTGTTAAAAAGTGCTGTTAGAGCTCTTACAGATGTTTTATTTTTGTTGGACTCAATTTGTGCTTGTGGCAGTTCTTCATTGTTTTACAGCCACTTCTTTTATATGATTCGGTATGGGGAAAATGTATTTTTCAACCAAAGCACATCACACGACTCGCAATTCCACTTTCCACTGTGGCCACTACAACAAAATTGCCACACAGCCCAGAGCTGCTCCTCCTGGGGGGATTCGTTTTACCTGTTTGCCTTTTTCTTCCTTTTTTTTTTATAGCTTGTATGCACTACTCATTTTGTTCCCACTCTCTGCAGTCGTTGAGAATGTGCGTCTCATCACCTACGTACATGCCACCGTGCATACATGTGTATGTCTTATAGTAAGAGGATACAATGGAGATCTGCTCGTAAAAACATTACTCCATGGCGTCACTGGTGGTCAAAAACTCCACAGGGTATCTTTAACATCATTTTTACATTCAGTGCCGTCTCCAACAACCAGAACAAGAGTCACACAAAGTCTTGCAGCAACATTCAGTCTGCAGGCAGCGAGTGCACATCTAAAACTGGTGATGTTGAGCTGATTAAAACACTTCTGACTATTATACAAAAATGTAACTTATAAGGCTCGCTGCTGAATGCTGGTACCTTATGGGTGAGAACATACATTTTAAATATATTAAAAAGGATTGTGCTGTATAGACTTATTATTAAAACTAAAATCACACTGACGTTTAAAAGTTGGTGAACACATAAATACTAGCATACTTGCAGTGTCCAAATTTTAAATGGGTGTGAACATCAATTTTCCTCCTCCTGATGTCCATTCATTGAAATTAACTGAGCAGTATTCAAACACTGGGAGGTGCACTGTGCTGACATCTCAGCACGATACGAGGTACGAGATACGAGATACGAGGTACGAGATACGAGATACGAGATACGAGATGCGAGATACGAGATACGAGTTTGACGTTAGTCCCTCGAAACTGAGGCCTCGGGTCCTCGCGGCTGCACTGCCGGTCCCTCCCGGTGAAACATATTGTCAAAGCGCGGCGTCACCTCGCAGCGGATGAGCAGAGTGTCGTCTTTCACAAAGGTTCTCTGAGTCAGCTGATGCAGGTGCAGGAAGGTGACGTAGCCGAACCCTTTGGGGTTGCGCTGGATGGTGGGCTTCTGGAAGGCCTGCAGGTCCGGTTTAGTCTCCATCAGCTCCATGTGGTGCTGACCCTCGGGGCCCTGGTCCAGGATGGCGAGGCGGATGGTGCCCTGGAACGGCCAGGTCAGCTGCCCGTCGAAAACTCCTTGCATGGTGTGGACGAAGAGGGAGATGAAGTTGGAGCAGCGCGGGGCGTTGGGGGTCTGCAGGTGGAGGCGCAGGCACAGCTTGTAGCCCGGACGGCCCGTGTAGAAGCCGGGGCTGTGCTCGACCACCGGCAGGCCCGCTTCTTGGCTCCGCACGTGGGCGGAGAAGCCTCGGAGGCGCCAGATGAAGATGCCGTGACACTGCTGGGACTCCAGGTCCTTCACGGTCTCCTCCAGCATCGACACTTTACGCCGGATCTCTGCGAGCTGGCCGGCCTGTGGAAGACACGGAACAATAGGTTAAAAAATCTGGTTTTACACAGGATGCGTTCAGGCACAGTATTGAGTGTAGGTCCCCTGTGTTTTGGAGGCACTCAGAGCCAAACACACAATCGCTGTAATTATGCATGTAAAATGAAAGAAAATAGACGTCTTTACAAGGCTACAGCGGGAGTGAAACATGAGTGCCTGTGTAGACAGCTGTATTGATTATAATACAAGACGGCCGACTGAAAAGCACAGCTCCGTCCTGTGGAGACACACGGTTAAACTGTCTGTGCTCAAACAGGTAGAGACAATGTGCTGCTAGAACAACTGAACCATCTGGAAAATTAATGGAGACACAACTCAAACTCAATATTGCTCTATGATCTGAGGAAAGCATGGCTAAAGCATCATGTATTTTTACTAGGGCTGCCAACGTTAACACGAGAATAACGTGAAATTCGTTTTAACGCCACTAATTTCTTTAACGCATTAACGGAACTTGCAATTTTTAGGTTGTAATGGGCTCAGTTTTAAAGCTAGAGTGAAGATACTGGTATCATATTATACTAGAAAACTAAAGAATCCATTGGTTAACTCTTGGACAACTCTGTTATACTAGCTTGTGGAGAAGGATGATAAATAACGCTCCAAACTTACGCTAAATTTTGGTGAGGACAAACTGGCATGTCCATTTTCAAAGGGGTCCCTTGACCTCTGACCTCAAGATATGTGAATGAAAATGGGTTCTATGGGTACCCACGAGTCTCCCCTTTACAGACATGCCCACTTTATGATAATCACATGCAGTTTGGGGGCAAGTCATAGTCAAGTCAGCACACTGACACACTGACAGCTGTTGTTGCCTGTT
>CAKALU010067045.1:0-18808 GCA_916700995.1 Hozukius guyotensis | reverse complement strand
TAGGTTAAAAAATCTGGTTTTACACAGGATGCGTTCAGGCACAGTATTGAGTGTAGGTCCCCTGTGTTTTGGAGGCACTCAGAGCCAAACACACAATCACTGTAATTATGCATGTAAAATGAAAGAAAATAGACGTCTTTACAAGGCTACAGCGGGAGTGAAACATGAGTGCCTGTGTAGACAGCTGTATTGATTATAATACAAGACGGCCGACTGAAAAGCACAGCTCAGTCTCAGTCCTGTGCAGACACACGGTTAAACTGTCTGTTTTCAAAAGGGGTCCCTTGACCTCAAGATCAGTGAATGTAAATGGGTTCTATGGGTACCCACGAGTCTCCCCTTTACAGATATGCCCACTTTGTGATAATCACATGCAGTTTGGAGCAAGTCATAGTCAAGTCAGCACACTGACACACTGACAGCTGTTGTTGCCTGTTGGGCTGCAGTTTGCCATGTTATGATTTGAGCATATTTTTTATGCTAAATGCATTACCTGTGAGGGTTTCTAGACAATATCTGTCATTATTTTGTGTTGTTAATTGATTTCTAATAATACATATATACATACATTTACATAAAGCAGCATATTTGCTCACTCCCATGTCGATAAGAGTATTAAATACTTGACAAAATCTCCCTTTAAGGTACATTTCGAACAGATAAAAAAATGTGCGATTAATAACTATGTACTATCATGCTATTAATCGCAATTAACTATGGAGAATTGTGATTAATCAAGATTAAATATTTAATCGACTGACAGCCCTGATTTTTACTAGAACTATATTTTCCAACAGAGCAAGTTTTACATCTCCTTTTCTTCTCCTAATTCACACTTTCCCCCAAATGACCAGAGTCTAATGAAATATAAAATATAAGTGTATCTCTTTATGTAAAACCATTGAGCCACTGAGTACCAGGATGAGGCTTGATTCTTTGGCTCGTCTGTCTTTTAAAAGCCATCATCTTACTCTACATTAAATCATTTTGTGTGAACATAGATTCCATGATTTCCTCTTTACCTGTGTTTCTTTTAAGATGATGAGCTCACGCAGCTGGTGATCCTGGTGCACCAGCCGTCTGTCCATCTCCCTGATACTCTGCATCGCCTCATTGGGCTGACCCGGGGAACAGCTGTTGCTGCTGCTGCTACAGCTCGCAGCTCCTCTGGGCCCGCTACAGGCCGACGCCGACGCTGCAGCTCCTTGATCCTCGGAGGAAACGGAGGGCCCTAGCGCCCACAGGGATTTGGGTGAGGTTCCGTTGAGGCTGAGGCCACGCACGAACTCGGCCATGTAGCGCATGTGCATCTGTGTGAACTCCTGCATGTGCTGAGCCAGGTTGTGGCGCTGCATCTGCGGAGGCAAACAATTTGTCTTAGTGACATCTGGTCTGCAGTGCTGATAGGGCTAATAGTCGTGTAACAAAACCAAGTTCTCAAGGATTGTTTGTTCTTTTTAACAGTGTGTAGGAGATTTGAATGTGATCACGTACCCTTTCCTTACATCCAAAGGTGCTGAAGTTACAGGCGATGGGTGCTTTTGGGCAATCTGTATCACAATGAGATTCCATCTGAAACAGAAACATCATTAGCTTAGCTTCATTTTAGGGCTGTCAAAGTTAACGCGATAATAATGCGTTAACGCAAATCCTTTTTAACAGCACCAATTTCTTTAACACATTAACGCAACTTATGATTTTTAAGGGTGCAGCGGGCTTCTTTATAAAGCTGGAGTGAAGATCTGGTATCATATGAAACTAGAAAACCTAAATCCAGGAATCAATTGGTACCAACCATGTCATAATAGCTTGTCGCAAAGGAGATTAAATAACGCTCCAAACTGGTATTGCTGTTTTCAAAGCGGTCCCTTGACCTCTGACCTCAAGATATGTGAATGAAAAGGGGTTCTATGGGTACCCACGAGTCTCCCCTTTACAGACATGCCCACTTTATGATAATCACATGCAGTTTTGGGGCAAGTCATAGTCAAGTCAGCACACTGACACACTGACAGCTGTTGGTGCCTGTTGGGCTGCAGTTTACCATGTTATGATTTGAGCATATTTTTTATGCTAAATGCAGTACCTGGGAGGGTTTCTGGACAATATTTGTCATTGTTTTGTGTTGTTAATTGATTTCCAATAATAATATATACATACATTTGCATAAAGCAAGCACATTTTTTAAGAAGAGTATAAGAATTAAATATTTGACAAATCTCCCTTTAAGGTACATTTTGAACAGATGCAAAATGTGTGATTAATTAGCGATTAATCCCGATTAACTATGGACAGTCATGCGATTAAACATTTTAATCAATTGACAGCCCTACTTGATTTCCATCTATTTATTCAAATCAGGATTTCAACAAGCCGGTTATTACTGTATAATTGTGGACAGAAGTAATGAGGAAACCCTCTTGGAGATAATTAATTTCCTGTTTCACACAGAAAACCATTTAAACATCATGATTGCACTTGCTGCAGAAATCATCAGCTGTGACTGGGTGTTGAATGGTTCCCCATTGTTTAATCAAAAGAGAAGTTATTGTTGAGAGAAGTTACCGTAAATTATTAACAATTCACAAATACTGTATACAGCTATTTTGATCTACCAGAGGCCTTTTTTTTTCATGGCAGATACTGAATAACTCACCTGGTCTCTGATGAGATCCATCTCACAGTACTGGCACTTGACATTGGCGAAGGGACACTGCTGCTCATGAAGCTGAAGGAGCAACCAGAACAGAGTGTAAGGAGACTAATCCTCACTGATACACAATGCAGCTGTGCAAACGATTTTTCCTATGAGAAAAACTATTTTGGGAAAAAAAAAGCAAGAGGAGCAAATTGGATGAAGTGCGTCCACATTACCTCTCTCTCCGCATAAACAAAGCTCGCCACACAATCTGGACATGACACGGGTCTCCGTTGGCACTCGACACTCGTGTGCTCCTCTACGTGGCTCTTTCTCACAGGCTCCTGGCACTGTGGGCACAGCACGGTGGCAAACTGACACCGAGCCAGATGATTCTGGGAGGAAAAGAAGACGCTGACACTGTAAGACATATAACAATTTCATCGTCCAACCAGAGAAAGACGCCGTTCTTTACTTGGCACCTAACACACATTTTATATGCCAAAGACAGGATGCACAGTGTGAGGAAATGTTGGAACAGTCAGTCTGTGCTGACTATGGTGACAGGGGAAGAGGTTGTTTTTTTACTACCTTATTTTACTGAGGCAGTTCTTTTCTTTTTAATTTGTTTACAAGTAGTGATGGATGAACCATAAATGATAACAAATCTCTGGTCATTTATGGTTTATACAGCGTAATAAACACATCTAAGTCATCAAAATGAGCTAAATATGATTTAAATCTTACTATGCCACCCAGTGGACTTTTAAATTCCGGATTTTTAACTTCAATTTTCTGTTTCCATGTTCTTGGTTGTGGAGTTGCATTAAAAAAAAAAATCAGTGTTGCCTGATGCTTACCTCTAAATGTCGGAGCTCCATTTTCTCAGCACAGTCTTCGTTTTGACAGCGAACAGTTAGCGACAGAATCTCCCGTTTGGCGAAGTTATCTGGAAACAACTGGTCTTCTAACAGCCTTTCGTTGTCCACAGGGCATCTCTGTCCTGTATCACTGTTTTTTGCAAGAGGAAGAGAAGTCATAATTTATGAAGCGCGTTAGAAATACCATGTTCTGCGTGGTGCTTTATATATATCTGAGCAGGGAAGTTAGTGTCAGTGAAAACGTTGCATCAGTTACTGCGGCCTGGAGCGCATTTATTTTTCAGAGACCTGCACAATAGCATACCGAATAGACTTCTCGATGCAGTTCTTGCAGAATCGGTGACCGCAGGGCGTTTGAATGGCGTTCCTCAAAGCCATGAGGCAGATAGGGCACTCGTATTTACTCTCTAAGGGGGGGTCAAAATCCACGTCGTAGCCCTGGGGAGGGACGGCGGCCTGTAGACTAGCGGAGGTGGAGCTGCCGCTCATGAAGGTGCCGGGGCTCTCTGAAGGGCTGAGGAGGGATTCCCGTTCCTTTTCCAGCATCGCCAACGCACAGCCGGACAGCTCTCCACCGACAGCTCCTTCATAGCTGTCCTCCTCCAAACTCCCCTTACTGCTGTCAAAGCAAGCCATCTGTGGAGATTGAGACAAAAATGGGACATCAAAGGGTGGAAGTGGCAAAAGAAATGAATTGTAATTGTAAATATTCATAATTTTTTTAAGCTGGCATCAGTTATTATTTTCTCTCTTATAGTGGGAGGTCATTACTTCAACAATACTGAAGACACCTCAGCAAAGACTTTTCTATTCAAGACAGCTGAAAAGGTTTTATATCACGGGGTGGTATATCAAGGGGTCATCTTCACTTTGCGATAACTGTGTGGTACACCAACACCTAAACTCAATGAAACAGCTGGATAAAGTGGTGCGAGCTGCATCAAAAATGACAAGCCAGAAGCTACCATCCTTTGCTGAAATGTACACCATTAGGCTACTAATAGATTCTACAGGACTCATCTCAGCCTACGAACTATCTTTTTAACTTCCTCCCTTCAACTGACCATCTTTTCAACTTCCTCTCTTCTTTTAAAAGACAAAAAAGACAAGAAAAATATTAGATCTAGGATAGCCAGGTTCTGTAAAAGCCCTTATTCAGAGACTCCTTAACTCCTAAAACACCAGATGTGTTATTATTCTCTATGGAGAATGATAATAGCTTAAAGCTGCAGTGGGTAGAAATGGAGCAAATATGATTAAAGAAAGTTATTTATATAAAACTGTCACTGTTTCCTGACAGTAGTGCATGAGACAGGTAATCCTCTGTGTCCTCCGGTGCAGCCGGAGCACAGCCAATAGATGCGCTCTCTCTCTGAAATGACCTGTGATTGGCGAAAGTCTCTTTTTAAAGCCTGAAAACAGAGCCATGAGGAGGTGCAGAAGTCTAGCTTTCTCTGCGAACACTTGAATTACAATATGCTGAAAAGTTTTTATGGAATTTTTGCCCAATGATGCCAAAAATATTTTGCCTACTGAAGTTTTAACTCTCTTAAGGTATACCATAAGATACTGTAATGGAATGTACACAAAAGTACACACATCATAGTTGGCTTGTGGTGATAATAGCATCCCTATGGGAATGCTTCAAGGTTGACACGACTAACAATGATTGCCATTATGGAATAATCAGTAGGACCTAGATTACTTCTTTTTTCAAATAATTGATTAATCATTTCCCAGCCAACATTTGTATGTGGGGCCCATGTGGGAACTACATGGGGACTACATGGGGACTACATGGCCTGAAATATGGGTTGTAAGTGGGTTTGTCCACAGTTTCCATGTTGGCCCCATGCACTAACTTCCCAGTAGTGACCCAACTAGGACCCACACGGGTAGCCCACATGGGGAGCCCATGTGGGACCTACTTAGTTGATCCAAGTGTGGCCATTACCCACTTGGTACCCAGGTACCCCCAGCATAACCCATATGGGGCCCACATAACCATGTTCGCTGGGTTGGTCTTTAAATTGTCAGAAAATGTTGTTTTAAGTTTCTATCACATGTTTTATGTTTCAGTGAGGTGAGGTTATGTGACGTCTTGAGGTTTCTGTTTTGGTTTTGGTTTACATGAGATCACCAAAGCTAATCCCTATCAACTAAATGGCAATACAGTAATACATCTTGAATCCTGAATATTGAGCTTGAGTTAAATATTTTGTTTCAGGTCATGGCACCCCCCTCATATGAAGAAATATACTGAGGATTTGTAGCTTAACGTACACACAACAATATCAACACAATCATAATGAAGCTATATTCATGAAGTAACGGTGTAGCTGCATCTGTGTACATAGAAACCACATATATGTTCCTCTTACTGTTAATCCAGTAACAAACACTATAGAATATGAACTGGAAGTATCGAAACTGACTAGTCACTATAGCTCCTCACCGACACTATAAACTCCTGCTTGAATGAGGTAACGTAAAGCAAAACATTACACACCTCTAATGGGACGTAATGTCATTAGTTTTCATAATTAGCATGACTCAATAAACTTAAGTGGTAGCTAGCTAACACCAAGAAGCCGTCATAAATCATATATTACACAATAAACAAGTGTTGTCACTTGATGCAGTAGTCATGCCTCTGGATGCGGAACTGACACTTTGAACCTGTGGTGCTAAAGAGCGATTAAAAGAACAGATACTGACCAGAACAGCAGCGATCGTCCTCCTCAGCTACAACGGCATTAAACTACTGACTGTACACATGTGAAAGCAGATATTATTCTTATATAATACCACCTTTGTCTGGAAATCGTCTCGAACTTTTCGTTTCTACAGAATTTCCTGTTTTCGTTTCCTGACGTCATCACACAGATGACCTGTTGAGTTGTTGCTAGGTGATGACGTGAGCGCCGCCGCGCGGCCGGAGGCTGCGCCTGCAGTTGGTTGCCACTAGTGATGGGAATTCCGGCTCTTTTTAGTGAGCCAGATCATTTGGCTCAGCTCACCAAGAAGAGCCGGCTCTTTTTCGGCTCCCAAACGGCTCTTCGTTTTTACCACTTCTGCCTTTTATAATTAAGCTAAATTTAGCGCTGGTTTGACCTATAATTAGTATGTGTGCGCATATATCACTTAAATTATTCAATTGAATTATACTAAACCTTATAATTTCCAGAATACCATCATTTTACATGCTGCTTCGTTTCCGACTGTCACTCATCTTGTCTGCTATTCGCGCACCACACTCCTCTCTATTTCTCTCCTCCTCTCCCTCCGGCTCTGTACCTGTAGACCATCAGCGCGCTGCGCACCCTCCGCCCCTCCCTGCTTGATGGTATGATCCTTGTCTTTCATCACCTGATTGGTCGAACTGATGTCATTAACACAACATTCAGTCACAGTCAGTGCATGGAGTTCCCGTGGCGCGGGGAAGATCATCCAGTCATACTCAAGCCCCCAGGAAGTGTGTCTGTCGACGATCCGGACTTTCGTAGTGGTCAAACGGCGGTACTGCAACTTCCGTGTCAGTCACGTGATGCCATTGGGCCCAAAAATACTTTTTCTCATAGACATTGGGAAAGAGACGTCTGTAACTCAGCGGATACATTTTTTTGAGGTGAATCAACTTCCCAGTACAAGTTATTTCCTTTCCTCCGTTCATGTGAGTGAGACCCAGACCGTGACGTTGGGACCCCGGTGACCGAGTCATGTGACCGAGCGGACGCTTACTGCGCATGTCCCAGTTGCCCAAGATCCGCCAAGATCCTGGTACTTTTCCAGACGGAAATCGAGCCATTTAGCCTTCATGCGCCAATGAGCAACTCTCATAGGAATGACCGGGGCCCCGCCTCCAACTCTGTATCCAGTTCTTTTAATACATCCATGGTCATATTGCCTTGAATTAATAAAAAAAAAAAAAAAAAACGGCTCTCGGACAGGAGCCGGCTCTTATTGTTCACAGCTACTAACTCTTCTGCAGTGTGTAGTGTGCGCGCATGAACGTGAGGTGGAGCGAGTAACAAGCGGTGTGTGAGTGAAGGCAGGCAGAGGAGCAGAGTACAGCAGAGACTCCGGCCCAGTAGATTAATACGTGTAAAAAGTTACAAACAGTCCCTTTAAAGGAAGAAAAAAAAAGAGCCGGCTCTCGGACGGGAGCCGGCTCTTATCGTTCACTTATATGAGCCGGCTCTTTGAACCGGCTCGTTCGTGACCAACACATCACTACTCCACAGAGCAAAATGAGACGGGAAAAATGGCGGACCTCAGGAAGACCTGTCCTGAGTCTTTGCCCTGTCGTGTCAACTATCCGCGAAAAACGTCGTTTCGGGGGAAGCTTTTCATCCTTCTCTGCATACTGATAGTGGACTCCGGAGGAGCTACGACCCACTGGGTTGTCACAGAGGACGGGAAGATCCAACAACAAGTATGACAGTATACCGCCAGCTCATTGACCTGCTGACGTTAGGAGGCTAGCTCGTAAAGCTATAGTCGTTAGCATTAACGGTAACGGTTTGTTATGTGGTTTGACAACGTACTTCTAGTAGATAATAATTTCATCTCAACAAGACGTCGTTTGACAGCTTCGGTAACGTTACAGACAGCGAGAAAGTAGCAATAATATATCATTTAGTTCGGCTCAGTCGGTTAGCTTCACACCAGCTGCCTCACATTTGACGTTATCTGTCTGAGGTCAAGATGACCAATATATATTACAGTACCATGGCAACGCCCGCGATGGAAACTGCCTATTTATTATGTTGGAGATAACGTTAATGGCGGTTGGTGATAACTGCCAGCCAACGGCTCCCTTCATTTAGCTGAAGACAAGGCCTGTTGAAGGAGGTTGGGTCATGGGTCTTGGGGGGTGCGGGGTATGACGCATGCGCAGTGTAACTGAAGTTGCGGTCCTGCGTTGCGATTGGCTCAATTTCAGGCCATATTTTACTGCGCATGTGTGGTACCCCTGAGATGTGACGTGTTGATGACGCGTTACCCAGCCTCCTTTCCATAGGCCTTGGCTAAAGATAAATATGTTAATGTTTATGTGACAGGCTTTGGGGCTCTAATAGGTTGATTTTGCAACATGTGAAATTTTGGAGTTGGATAGACTATTTTATTAGTTTATTAGTTTATTAGTTTATTACTATTTATATTAGTGTTCTAACTCTATAGCACTGTTTTTTTTATTTCAGGTTGACTCACCTTTGAATCTGAAGCATCCACATGACGTTGTGATCTTTATGAGGCAAGAGACTCGTGTTAACTACCTCAAGAAGCTGGAGGTGTGTGGGTTTCACTTTGTCAGCGTCATGTGCAAAGATGTTGTCAAGAGTGTGTTTCTCTTTGGCTTCCCCATTCTGGTTAATCTTTAATCTAACAACAGAGTTTATTGCCTTCAGATTAATTTGTGCAGACAAGAGGAAACTGTATCTCAATTATGTGGGGAAAAGAGAGCATTTTCTTACTTTATTCATTGATTACCATTACTTATTTTGTCAACTGTCCATTTCTTGTGCTCACTAGTCCTCATTGATTGATTGTCCTTGGTTATTGTTGAGCAGAAGCAGCTGGTGGCGCAGAAGATTCACATCGAGGAGAACGAGGACAGAGACACAGGGCTTGAGCAGAGACACTACAAAGAGGATGCAGACTGTGTCATGGCTAAGGTACCCCTTGGAGATCTGGACCTGTATGATGGTACTTATATTTCCCTGGAAAGCAAAGACATAAGGTAAGCTGTCCTCAATAAAACACGTAATTGCCAACATTCTTTTTATCTCTACAATGTTTTTGTTGTGTTTAGTGTCTCTATGATTATGATGAAATTGTCATCTTAAAGAGATTTTTTTTGCTCTCCTCCTATAGCCTTGAAGACTATGTGGATTCCCGGTCAGCTATTCCCCCAGATCTGGAAAAGCCTGACTGTGCGAAAGTGTTTGAACTACCTTATAGCATCCATGCCTTCCAGCATCTCAGGGTGAGTAGAGGTCAGACTTGTCAATAGTTTGCTCAGAAATGGAACAAGATGGGAATGACTCATGATAATGAGAGTACCGTCTAGGTTGCTTTCATCACCCAATGAATATTTTGTTGGAATTAGTACGCCAACTTAAACCTCTGTTTTTGAGAGAGGGGATGCTGTAACTATGTGTAAAAATATTCTCTCCACTCTCAAATTTATGTTAAATTGAAACTCATTAGTCACAGGTGCTTAACATAACAGTTAATGTTTAAGATTTCAAAATTTTATATTCATCAAATGTAAGCATCCTGTTGGGAATGTACTGTATGTAACCTTTAGTTTGGCCGAGCTGACATTTTGCAGCAACGCTCTGTTTACAGTTTCAGTGGGAAATTATTTAAATAATGTAAGAACAGAGACATACAGGAGCGAATAGTATACAACCAGAAAATGGGCTCACAGTTAAGTCAGTCTTAGGCAGATATGGGATGATTATCAAAGACGGTCTTGAAGTGTGAATATAAGTGTTTTGTTTTGTTGGTGGCTTTGCAGTTTTGTCCTATTATTCCGTGCGCTAACAGCAAAAGCAGTCTTATTTAGATCAGTTCTGGTACAGGGTTACTGAAGCATCAGCTAGTCACTAGAGCAAGTTCAGCATGAACAGAATTCAAGAGCACCAAAGAGAAGATATAAAGCTGGCGATTTTCTGACAAAGACTTTGCAGATTTATGAAGACTGAAGTTTATTAAGTTTCTCAGAACGAGAAGCCCAGTCGACCTTATCAAATGAAATGCAGTGGTGAGTCTTGTAATTATCGCCAGTAATGACCCTAAGAGCCTAATGGGAAATGTAATCTAAAGGCTAGAGTGGAGGCAGCTGCATGTCGATAAATTACATCCCAATAATGCAGAGCTAAAAAGAAGAGGTGCTCAGAGGGAAGCTGGTTTTGTTTCTGTGCAAAAAGCTAAGCTTCTGTTGCAGTTTATCTACAAGGTTGTTTGTATGATGTTTAAATGTGAATCTTTCATATGGACATTTATATTCCGTCACCCTTTTAGCAATAAAAAATGCCACTGTGGAGATATGCAAATCACTGTAATCTGTGTCTTTGGATCTCAAGACCAACTTGATTGTATCTTAAGGTTGCATTCAAGTCCAACAACATTTTTATAAATGAGGCCATTCGGTAAAGATTAAAAGGCAGTGTGTTTTCGTGGGCAAGTAACAATAAATAAAGTTGATATTTTGTTGCCGTCAGAGTGGAAAACCCAGATGATTTCACCACATTTCATTCAGTCAGCCATTTATTGCTTTATCAGGTTAAGAATCAAGTGGGCGGTCACCAGTACATTATATTTATTTGAATACAGTTGCAGAGAAGTGTGTGCTTTGGAAGTTGGTATGCTGTTTACCTAGAATTTCTGTTAGTCCTGATGTCAGGTGAGATTATTTGTGCTCTGCTTATTATGTGCGCAACAGAGATATAGCCTTTGTGCGACTGATCACATGCTAAAATTCCAAGTAACTGAACTGTAACTTCCCTTCTGTCTGTTCCAGGGTGTGCAGGAGAGGGCAAACTTGACCTCCCCACTGCTTTCCAAGGAGGATCCAATTTTTAGTTCATTGTCTCATAAGCTGGGCCGCAGTGTCGATGAGGTGGGCCATCGCATCCATCAAGGGTTACTGAGGGTAAGGTCTGCCTGTACAACTTTGCCTCACTGAACTATACAAATATTAAAGACCTTTGTTATCCCCTTTGCAGATATTGGACAAAAGCATGGAATGTGCATAGAAAAGAAAAAAAAACACAGATTCAGAAGAAGCCTGGTAAAGCATGAAGAATACAAAATATCTGCAACTGGGGAGCAGACCCGTATTTTTAGGATTGTTTGTATATGCATATGTCTAAAGAACACACCACCATATGTATAAAATGTGAGTAAAAAAAAAAAAAGTCACTATGTAAAATGGCTACTATGGGGACTAACCTCAATACACATGAATAGAATTGGACTCATTTGATCCACAAGAGTATCAGCTTTCCAGTCATACCCAATTTATGTAATTGCAAGACTGTTTAGAGACTCCAGTATGCAGAAATATTCAAATACACCATTTTTAGTATAGGTGAAAATAACACATTTGTACTGCATTCAAAACCTGAATGTTTTTTGCCCAAAACTCTATGGAATTATCATAAAGTGGGCATGTATGTCAAGGGGATACTCTTGGGTACCCAAAGAACCCATTCACATATCTTGAGGTCAGAGGTCAAGGGACCCCTTTAAAAATGGCAATGCCAGTTTTTCCTCGCCAAAATTGAGCGTAACTTTGTAGCATTACTTAGCCTCCTTCGCGACATGTAAGTATGACATGATCGGTACCAATGAATTAAAACTGAGCCTGCTACGACCTCTGAAAGACAGAATAGCAACCGGGTCCGCCGTCGGATTTTTAAGAGGTTAATTCAAAATCGATACAGTATCGCAAAACATAATATTGCGATACTCATGTATTGATATTTTCTTACACCCCTACTGTATGCCTGTGTATTTATCTGCCTTCCTCTCAGTCAGCATCAGAAAAGATGGGTTAATGTTGAAACCAACATATTGAAGCAATAGCCATTGTCAGGACAAGCCCAGACACGTGGAGTACAAGCAAGTCAGAGTAATTAGACATGTGACCAAGATTCAATGCGGCAAAACTATGTTGGGGGAAAAACAAAGATTCCATAGAGGCCGATCAGTTAGCAGTCCTTCGAAGCAGTTAAAAGTGTGCACATCTTTATGATTGTGTGTTCCAGAACTCATCGTCCTGGGTTCTGTACAACATGGCGTCATTTTACTGGCGTATGAAGAACGAGCCTCAGAGGGCAGTGGACTGTGTGGTGCGCGCTCTGCATTTCTCCCCAAGGTAATGTCGGGCTGGTCAGAAGGCCACTGCAATAGTATATAGTACTGTTTATTGTGTGAGACTGCTCACAGGTGTTCACATTCTCATGCTGTGTGTGTGTGTGTGTTGTACTTGTAGGCAGCACAAGGATGTCGCCCTGGTCAACATGGCCAACATCCTGCACCGCGCCCATTTCTCAGCTGATGCTGCTATCCTGGCCCACGCCGCCCTGGACCTTACGTCAGACCTCTTCACCAGCCACTACACCTTAGGCAACATTTATGCTGTAAGTCAGAGAAAAAAATATTCCACAGCAGTAGACACTTGCGTAATTAAACCGCAGACTTACCATCTAGTTAACCATTAAATGTGCCGTTAACTGTTTGTTCAACAGGATCACAGGATCTCTTGCATAAGCTCGATACTGTGTGTGCATATGTTAAAGTAAACACTTACGAACCCAGATAATTTAAGTCTGTCGTGGATAACTATTTGAAAGTATAAATATCCAGTGAACTCTAGCATTGATTAGATATATTGGTAGAGCAATGTTGCATTGGACAAATGGAGAAATACTTTTATTTTCTTCCTTTCAACTTTGCTGCCCACCTGTCCTTACCTACAATTGCTAATTATTTAAGTGTTTGGTAAGAAATACATAGGTAATTGAGACTCAGCTAACTAAACTCCTACTACCGTATCGCTACAGTAGCTCACAGGGGAGTGATGTTTACCTAAAGTGGTGGCAAATGTATTGATAATGATCTCACCGTCTGTAGTTGAGTTTCAGGGTTCCCATAACACAAATGAGACAGAATTCAGCTGTCAGCAACTTCTTTTCTTACTGGTCAGTGTATATATAGAAGATGCTATTTTCTGAATGTAAAGGTAGAGCATATAAGTTATAAGATGTTTATATTTGTAGGGACTTAATCGAATCACCTGCATTTTACTAAACTCATATTTACGTAACACTTACAGTACATTTGAGTCCCCAAAGCTTTATTCCAGTAGTGTGTGGTACTCTACATATGTTTAGTTGTTTTTTTTTTCTACATGAAACAGATCACTGTTTGACCTCTGCTACATTGTTTGTCTCCTCTTCTATCGCTGTCTAACCAGATGCTTGGGGAATACAACCACTCAGTGCTGTGTTACGAGCAGGCACTGCAGGCCCAGCCGGGCTTCGAGCAGGCCCTGAGGAGGAAGCATGCAGTGCTCTGTCAGCAAAAGCTGGAGCAGCGTCTGGAAGCCCAGCACAGGTAGGCAAGCACTCGTACAAACATACACACTTTGATTGGTCAGGATATTCACTATGATATCTAGACATTTCCAAACATGTCCCATTGTACGCAACTGCGAGGCACCAACAGTAATTGATCCTGGGTTAGTTTATCTCAGAAGGTATTTTTTCCCTCTTTCTTTTTACTGTTTAGTTTTAAAAAATCCTTGAAAAATAACCATGGTAGAACTGAAAAACATAAGCGGTTTAGCGTACCTGGGACTATCCACAATATTTCTGTTTAAGCAAAGATTGGTTGGTCTAAGGTTTCCTGAAAATGTAGGGGATTTTTGATGATAACAAGTAAAACCAAAACACTTTTCCCTGGAGGGAAATTGTCCTTGCTCTTAGACACCTCAATGGAGCAGTCAGACTATGTAAGTAAAAGAAAAGTCCCTGGAGCTGGCAGAGAGTCTGTGTTTTACTCAAGAATGCAGAGGGGATATTGTGCGAGAAACCAAGGCTTTATCATAGGTCTTGTGGTTGTAGTATGGTCATGTGATGTGCTTTGTTTCCCTGCTATGTATTTCTGCCTGTCTTGTATATATGCCTTCCTCATTTTACTATATTTTTAGATCCCTCCAGCGGACGCTGAATGAACTGAAGGAGTACCAGAAGCAGCATGACCACTACCTCCGCCAGCAGGAGGCACTGGACAAACACAAGCTGCTGCAGGAAGAGCAGATCCTGCGCAACATTATCCATGAGACCCAGATGGCCAAGGAAGCCCAACTTGGTAAGATGCCATGCACATAGAACTGGAAACACTTCTAACAATCTTGAGGTGTGCAAGGGGTGTATTACTTTTTGGATTTTATATGTAGACTAGGGGTATGCGATTTATTGAATATACGGGCTGTTTTGCGGCTTGTTCTACATGGGATGTTGTAAATGACTATATCATCAACATCGAGTATAAATATTAATTGTCATTTTTTTAAGCCGCCAGCATGACACTCGCTTTGGCATTTCGCTTCTCCCGCGGCTCTCTGCCTCCCAGAGACACACTCTCCTGGGCGAGTGTGTGTGACGTATGAGCATGGATATGCGTATGGGGCGTGTGTTTTGTATCTTGAGGGAAGCAGGGAACTAAGAAAAAGCCTGGAGAGAGCAGAGGAAGTGAAGCGCCAAAGAGGTTTTATACATGTTGAGGTCGGAAAAGGTGATGGAAGATGCCAGCCTCCACTTCAAAAAAGACGCTTTTAATAATTATTATTATTATTCTTATTATTCTTATTCTAATGTTAAGAATATTATATTCTTAAGTAAAGAAAAGCTAATTGCTTTAGCTGGGCAAGAAATAATGTGTTGACTTGCGCTGGCTGTGGTTTAGCATGTCATATGCTAGATAAAGGCACATATTGATAATTTATGAAAAAGAAGTAAGATGATCAGGTAGGTGCTCGGCTTTAAAGTGATATATATATCAATTTACCATTGGCTTCACAGAACACAAGTAGCAATGCTGTAGAGTCGATAGAAATGTGATTGTATGGAACTCATGAGAGGCAAGAGTAAACAAGCTTACTGTGTGAGTTGTTTGAAAAGATGTGTTGTCACATAAACTTAGCTTTGATATTCATTCATGTTGCCACATACACATACCTTGATCTGGCAGTGTAGAGCAACACCTGAGTATTGTGTGTTATGTGCTCCAGGGAACCATCAGATGTGTCGGCTGGGTCAGCAGCAGCGCAGCCTCTACTGCCCCTTTGACCTGCCTGTGCGCTATCACCGTGGCGATCTGTTTGAGCATGTCCACTATGTCCAAGTGAGTCTTTGAGATATTTCAATGTACTTGGTGATTATTAGCCCAAAGTTTTTTCCTGAAATTCCATTTTGTTCTGAAAAGTAGCAGTCAGTTTCAGTGGATATTTATCAACAAAAGCAAACAAACGGGGGAATATACTGAAATATTCCTTCAGTTTCTGTTTCTCAGTTCTTTCTGTTTCTCTTTCCGTTCATAGTTTGGAGAGGAGGTGTCAGTGGCTTCCAGCGTGGCGCTTGTGTCAGAGCGCAACCCGAACCAGACGGCAGCCAGCCCCCAGCTCCACCCCTCTGTGTCCGGAGACCAGGACCCTGCTGCTGCCCTCTGGGGCGGCCATCAGGATTACACACAGGCAAGACAGACAAATACATATGATTGCTTTTTCTTTATGTTTAAATAAATTTTTTGCAGGTCAGCTCAGTGACTGTAGAGTACACCGTCAAATTGAAATCAAAAGGAAAAATGATACCTCTGAAATGCTAATGCACACTCAACAAAATTCAGAGACCACACTGGACCTGCCAAACAAAGTAATACTACTGTAGAAAAATAGCTGGATGAGGACAGTCTATAAATATTTAAGAAAAAGTTGCAGGGGACTAGGGCTGCACGATTTTTAAAAAATATCTAATTGCGATTATTTTGACTTGTTTTTTGACTGCGTTTGCGATATAATTTAGAGGGTATGATAATTTTTACAGCATTATTCTCATTTTCATTGAAAAACACATTAAAAGGATTTTAATCCCTGCAGCCCTGCAGGGTACCAACGATTACAAAATTCCTGCAATTATCATTTAGCTTACCTGTACACTCTTGGTAATTTAATTGACAAATATAAAAAAAATGTTTGATCAGAATGGCATGTACGGATGGTTTAAAATGTGTCTGTTATTTTTGACATCAAATAGGTAGTGTTTTGTAAAAAGTGTGGGTGCAATAAACTGTAGCTTCAGCCTACACCTTTTTGGATGTAGAAAAATAGTCTTTCTGATGTGGCATTGTTTTGTTGGGAGTCATTTTCATTTTTATTGGGGTTTTCTTCCCCCCCAAGTTGTTTGCGTAATTATTTACAGACTGAAATGGATTTCAATTCATTAAATTTCCATGCAATTGTTTTGTAGGACATACAGGGGATGCTGTGGCCTCAGAGGACTGATTGTGCCCAGGAGTACCCAAGTGTTCCCCCTGCTCACCTGCTGCCAACTTATTACCTTCCACCTGAAACACAGGGCCTCAGGTCAGTACACATTCCTGCATGGGGGTGATTTGTGGGTAGAGTTGCGGTCCATTTGAGTTCGAGGTTCCTCAGAATGATCATCAAAACTGCAGCATACACCAAAGCAAAGAATACTGATTTGAATTCAAGTTAGAAAAGAGTCAGATTTTGCCTCCAGAGTTGCATATTAAAACTTACCACATAATGATTCAAATGACTTGAAATGAGTGTAATGTGTCTAATTGTGTATATTCAGCCCAGTGGCAATTCTCCTCTATGGGAGCAGCAGTCCTCTGACGGTAGAACTGCCAAACTGCGGTCCCGTCCCCCAACCATATCCAGACCTCCTGCCTGCCTCACTAGACTGGCCTCTGGAGGAAAAGATGCTGCCAGATCCCTTTGCCTCCCAGGTATCTGTCTGCCTGATTATTTATATATGTGTGTGTGTGATTTGAATAGGAAAATAACAGAGATGGATGAATGCCATGTGCATTATATTTACAGACTAACTATGCCCTTACTCTGTATGTCTGTGTTTGTGTACGAGTGTTGTCTATGGTATGTAGAACTGTGCAAAAGAATATTCAATCATTGATGTTACTATGTGTGATTACAGATACTGCAGTTACGTAGTGGAGGATGGACGCTGGATCAGATTGGCTCCAGAATAGCTCAAGCTATGAAACAAGTAAGAGGGCCCCTCACTCCTCTGCTCTCGTAGCACAATAATGTATCTCACTACCTAGTGTGAAATGCTTGAAAGTCTAAATCTGTAGAGAGTGGCATGTGGCAACATGTTTTCTGTCTTTAATGATGGAATGTTAATTTACCTTTTTAGTAAGGATGTCTCGATTACATTTTTTTGGCCCAAATACCGATCCGAGTTCTTTAATATCATCTCCGATACTGAGTCTGATTCTATGCTTGAATCTATGCTGAAGTTACTAAATCTGACACAATTCAAAAGCCACTTGATCCAAATACTGAAGGCCCTGGCTCAAAACTATTAAGTTCATAAGCTTTAATTATAAATATGATATTAAGGAAAGCTTAACTGGGAGAGTGTGACTCCTGAAATCGATGTGATGCGATCCACTGGAGAGAAGATGTATCACTCTGGTGAAGTTGTTGGGACTACAAAAACACTCACACTCGTGGTTGCACAGTGGTGTGACAGAGTGATGCTTCTTGTACCTCCATAAACGATGTTTGGCAGAGTACAGACACCCACTTGCAGAGAGCACACAAACCCAACAACAACCAATAGTTATTTTGGCAGATTTTGATCAGTTTTATTTTAGCAGATATAATGGTCCAGTAAAATATGCCAGGATTGACCCCGATACCGGTACTGAGGATATGCTCGGGACATCTCTACCCTTTAGTGAGGCGATGCTCACTCACTCAAACTAGAGTTGTCTTGTTGTTGAGAAAAAGTCTCTATTAAATCTCAGATTTGAGAATTTGATTATGCATCACATCTAATCGCTCTAACTTGCTCCCAATGGCAATAGTCTGAACCCATCTTAAGTCATTGATTTTTTTTTTTTTTATATATAGGCCATTGTACCCCGCTGGCAGATCCACAATGAGGCAGCTCTATTCTGGCGGGCCAAAGGCAACGGCAGCCACGCCCTGCAGTGCCTGCGCCAAGTGTTGAGCTCTGCCCCGCCTTCCCACCGCCACTTGCCCCTCACCAACGCTGCTAACCTGCTGCTACACCACGGCTTGACCACCCACTCACAAACACTGCTGGAGCTAGCAGTGGCTTTCAACGCATCAGAGGTAAAAACACATCGGTGCTATAACCTGCTGGGTTTTACCCTCTTAGAGTTGCACACATACACTGTGTTACATTTACTTTACCGTTTTGGCCACTATATTAGGTACACAGACTACACAAGTTTGTTGATAAAAAAAAACAAGCAGTTCCTTCAGATAGTCAGTCACATGACTTCAACGTAGTATACAAGTTTAACCGCTATTGGTGTAACGGTCATAGGGCTGTCCCAACCAGTAGTGATTTAACCTTACTAATACCATTGCAGTGTAAACAGATTGTTATTGAGTAGGTTAGCCAAAAAAACTATCCCAATTCTGCCAGTTCACCACATAATATTCATGCATAACTGATTCTATTTAATATCAGCA
>CAKALU010067044.1:17077-32592 GCA_916700995.1 Hozukius guyotensis | reverse complement strand
TGAGAACAGGTTGCAATATACATAATATAAAAAAAAATCAAGACAGACGGGACAGAGAGACTAAAGACTGTCAGCCTTGGATGAGTTAGTATTCCTAAAACAGTGTTTCTGCTTGCCTAACAAACGTGCAACATTTGTCTACATCTTGAACAGTATAAAAACAAAGCATTATCTATAAAGGTAAAAAATACATCCAGACATCAAGGTCAAACTGGTCAAAATTTGGTTGGAAAGTTTTGTTTTTTTTGTTTGTTTTTTATAAATGATATGAAACTGTTGTTTCATCAGCATTTCTGAATTTATTTCCACTTACAGTTTGTAAAGCTTCACATTGAAATATAGACTTTGAAAAGCTTTGAAAAAGCTGCACACTCTCTTCTGGCTGCAGGATGCTGGCTTCAAAAGAACCCCAGACCCCATAAGATCCATTCTTCCATTCCATTCATCCATAAGGGCCCAACTTCTGAGGCATGTTTGCTTGATTGACAGATAACAGTATCTCATGCTAGCACAGTCAGCCGTGCCTCGGTTACCTCAGATCCCCCCCGAGCAATCCCCCCTACAAAAATTTAATATTGCAGCTCCAGTAACTGCCAAGACGGCAGCAAACTGTAAACTCAAACTGAAACTTTACAAATGTTCCTTCAAAAAACTCAACATGTTTCCCACTTTCTATTGGTATGACTATGTGGAGATCACTGAGAAAACCTGCTGCGTGTTCCTTTAAGATTGAAGCCATTTTTCAAAGGCAAACACTGGATACTTCGCTGCAATAACACTCGATTAGATTAGATCGCTCCCGTGTATGTGTTTTTCTTCGTAGACATGATGTGTGCACGGCATCACCCCTGCTTCCTTATAAAGCCGCAGCTCATCTCGGTTGCACTGGAGCATTAAATTAGTGCTGTGACAGTTACAACGAAAGGTTGTTGGCGGGTTTAATTGTCAGCGGTTAAATATGGTGTGAATGTAAGGCAGCCTGGCAGAACGCTTGGGGTCATAAACCACTCTGAGCTGTCGCGCTTTGTGGAGCGGAGCAGAAAATCACTACTCCAAGGGAAAATCCTTGACGGTACTCTGACGGCTAAAATCAATCCCCAAACAAAGCTAGACTTCAGGAGAAATTTAGAGTCTTGGCATACAAACTATCTCATCATTCCCTCAAAAAAGAGCCGACGGAGCCGAAATATTCATTCATTCATCACTTGATATACTGTATATTTAGGCAGAGCAAAATGATTTGCACTGGACGCTGTTGATGCATCGTTTTTTTTTTTTATCACAGCCTCGGCATTCACTTGGGGGTAGAACTGGATCTTTCCGATAGCCCTGTGAGTTCAGTAACTGTGTGAGAGAGTAATTTAGTTCAATGACACTCAGTCATCGGAGTTTTTTGTCTTATTCACTTCAGTGTGTGCGCCTAAAAGGCCAAGGACACTGTCTGAGCTAAATGGAGATGACTGATGTCCTCGCAGTTATAATTGTGTCATTACCACCCTGTGGAACACGATCATTAGTCCCGGCGGTCTCTGCTGTAATTAACAGATTGGGGTTGGGAAGTCTGAGGAGGAGCGTCTGTCCGTCTCCAGATTTCAGACAAAAACACACAGGAAATGACCTTAAAGGTGTAAGTGTGTAGGATTTGGCGGCATCTAGTGGTGAGGTTGCATAACTGAAACTTCTCCCGTGTGCCAAGCATGTATGAGAACTGTACGGTGGCCGACCAGGCGGCAACCTCCGGGTCTGAAAAGTGAAGCCAATGTAGAGTGCCTTAAAAGTGCATTCTTTCTAATAGCCAGCAGGGGGCGACTCCTCTGGTTGTAAAAAGAAGTCTGATTGTATAGAAGTCTATGAGAAAATGAGCCTACTTCTCACTTGATTTATTACCTCAGTAAACATTGTAAACATGAGATTATGGTCTCAACAGCTAGTTTCAAGTCTTCTTCAATACAGCATGATGTTCATTTAGTAAATTATGGTCCCATTTACAGTCAAATAGACCATAAAGCAGGGGATGCTTTAGGGCGGGGCTACCTTGTGATTGACAGGTCGCTACCGCGGAGTTGTCCGGTCTGGGAGTTGTCCGTGTTTTCGTCATAGAACTTTAAACCTTTCACGGTGTGTTTTCAGTTCATACAAGGTAATTACAACCTTTTTGATAGCCTGAAAATGTCTTATTCAACGTTTTTTTATACTTAGCTCCACCCACTCATGTTACTTCTGGTTGCAAGAAACCAAGATGGCGTCAGCCAAAATCCAAGATGGTGATCTTGAGACTTCAAAACAGCAGTCCACAAACCAATGGTTGACATTACGGTGACTACGTCCGCTTCTTATATACAGTCTATGTGGTCGACGCAAAAATGTGAAAACGCAAATGGCCCTATCTAGAGCCATCTAGTGTTTTGTTTGTCTGTTCTGGGCTACTGTAGAAACATGACGGCCGGCTCTGTGAAGGGGACTCGCTCCATATGTAGATAAAAACGACTCATTCTAAGGTAACGAAAGTACAACAATTCTTCTTTTCAGGTGATTATACACTAAAGACAACATCCTTTAATTATATATATATATATATATATATATATTATATTCCGTTTCTGCCAATAAATCCCCATAATTGTTACACACTGGTCCTTTAAATAATGGAAATCAAGTGTACACTTTCTTCCCGTTCGCAGCCTGAATACGTTGTTAATCACTATAGGGCTTTACAGTTAAGTAAAACATATGCATATTTATGAATAAATGGTAAATGGATTTGCATTTATATAGCGCTTTTCTAGTCTTCCGACCACTCAAAGCGCTTTACACTACATGTCAGCATTCACCCATTCACACACACACACATTCATACACTGATGGCTCAGCCTTTGGGAGCAATTTGGGGTTAAGTGTCTTGCTCAAGGACACATCGACATGTGACCGGAGCAGCCGGGGAATCGAACCACCGGCCTTGACAACCTGCTCTACCCTCTGAGCCACAGTCGCCCCCAAAAATGGTACACAATGCCAAGTGAAACATTCTCTCAGGGATCTTGCTTCATTCACTGAAATTTACACTTTTGTCGGCAATTCAAGTGCAACTTCTTCTTGGTAAACTTAAATTCTCAACTTTACGAGTTGACGAGGGTCCCCAAAAACTGCACCATTAGCGTAGGTTCAGGTGAGGCTAGACTGTCTCGTCTGGGAAGGGAAGTGCAAGACCGATCCACATTCCTTCAGTCCTCCAGATGTAACACCTTTATAGGCCGTGTCCTTCAAAGGAAGTGGCAACTGAATTGGGACAAAGACGGTGTTTGATTGATGGTGTGTTAAAACCAGCAGGGATGTAGAAAGTGAGCCTAGACTACATCTCTGCATGCGTGTCTGTCTGTAACAACCCTGCGATTGAGTGCTACAGGGTCAGCAAATGACAACGTCTGCCTGAGAAAGAAACGCCTTTTGTTTCGTCCGCACTCGAGTTTGTCACTGATTGGTGCTGTGTTTGCTTCGAGTGTGTCCGTGCATCAGAGAGCACTGCCCCCCACCATTTGGGAAATTCAAGCCCTATTATTTTTAAAATGAAAAGACCAGATAGTCTGTAGCTGTGAGATAAGTTTACACGTCTGAGCCAACAGCTTTACAAAAACAATCTTAACCGCTTAAATTGAGATTTGGCAGTTAAAGTTTTATTGAAACGTAGCCCCTCTAAAACAAGATTACAGTACGCCTTAATTAATGAAGACTTTTTTCTAAACAGCAACATAATCACTTCGGCAATCTGATGACATATCGCAATAGCTAATGTGAAAATAGCACATTGTCCCAACGCTTGGGGGGGTAAAACACTGATCCATGCTAATGAAATAAAACAGGCCTTTAGGTAATCTGCATTCGCTCCCATTAGGCTACTTGGAGCAAAATAAGTTTCCAGGCTTGCATGGTGAGCTTCCAGGCTCGATTCCAATGGGAATTTAAACATTTTAGCCCAAAGACCATGCAGAGCAGGCACGCCAGCAAGCCCTCCAGCTCGAGGATTACCACCCCAATCCCCTACAGCTCATAAAATGGTCAGGAAAATTGAATGGGAATAAGCGGGGATAAATAACCGTATGAGGAATGAGGCGAGGGGAGCGGAGCGATGCCAAGGACAGCGTTGGCTGTGTTGGAACACATGCAGTCGGCGCGGTGCAGATGGCAGAGATGGATGCCACCCAGAAGAGAGTTTGAGAAGTGGGACATGGAGAGACTCAGAGGAGCAGCAGTACACACACACACACACACACTGCCGTTGAGTGAAATGACTATAATTCATTACAGGTCTTTCACTGACCTTTTACCAGAGTGCTCACCCACTGTGACTCCGGCAGACCTCTGCCAGTGTTACACAGTAGGAAGGTTCAATCCACCCGCTGCACACAGAGAGGCTCTCCTCGCGCTCTCAGACTTTCAGCGACATGAACAGAGCTTTGGCCAGCAGTACTGCTTGTACTTTCCAACACTGTCCTCTCTGTCATTATCTCTGTTTGAGCAGTGACAAGAGGGACTTTATCGTTATTTTTACCCCTGCCCGTCTGTCTGCTTGTTTGATAGCAGCCAAGATGATTTTCTGTAACCTTTATTTAAGGATGATTCCAGTTTAGCTTTGATCATTGTTTCTATCGGTTATGATAAAATTGTAATCACCAACGTAATTGCTCAATTGTGGCAATCGCTACATCGGTAGGATAAGTCAAAGTCAAATCCGGAAGTATGTCTGTAAACAGTGATTGATGCTTTAAACAAATAAGCTTGGCTGACCTGTTAATTTTTTTAAAGGGGACCTATTATACTTATTCTTATAGGTGCATACTTGTATTTTGGGTTACTACTAGAACATGTTTAGATGCTTTAATGTTAAAAAAAACGCTTTATTTTTCTCATACCGGCTGTGCTGCAGCACCTCTTTTCACCCTCTGTCTGAAACGCTCTGTTTGAGCTCCTGGCCCTGCCCTCTACAAAAAAACACAGTCTGCTCTGATTGGTCAGCTGGCCTAGTACTGTTATGATTGGTCAAATGAACCGAGCTCTGCTCCAGCTCTGCTTGAACAGGCTTTGTTTGAGGGTGTGCCAAACTATAGCTGAAAGGCAGAGGGTTACTTGGTGACATCACCACGTTACAGGAGAAAAGGCAGGACTTCAAGCGAGGCGTTTCGGCAGCTGTGTTTCTGCGGTGGAAAAGCACAAAAGCATATAATAGGTCGTCTTCAAAACCCATATAATAGTCTGACTGTGTTTATTGCCCAGTCTGACTTCTTTTTAGCGTTGTCGCCTCCTCCTAGATCTCCGCAATTAACATGTTATGATAGAAGCTGTGGGCTAAATGTATGAAATTCAAGTTGTAATAAACCAGAATTGTCCTTTAACTGGGGGTAGTTTTGCTGTGAACAGTGCTCTTTTTCAAGAATCCCTGTTCCACACTCACACAGTTGCATGAATTCACACCTGGAAGCTGCACAGTACAACCATCGTCTAAGCTGTTGGCCACTGAGCAGCTCATAGGATCAGTTGGGGGGTAAGAGGTCTTGCTCAAGAGCACTTTAGGGCACTCAGATCAATCCTCTTGGCGATCGAACTATTGACCTTCTGCCTAGAATTTGGCAGACAAATATCTTTTGACCTGTGGATCGGCTGGTGAGATTTTGGTGGTGATCCAGTCCCTAAATAGACACCTATTGTCATTCTGTATGCATTGGAGTCCTGTGACATTGAGTTCTTCCTGGATTGGAATGATGCCACCATTGTATGAAAGCAAAACTCCTCTGGGAAAGTTTAAAGAAACAGCGCAACATTTTGGGAAATTTGCTTATTGAATTTCTCTCTTTCTTTTTTTGCTTTTACAGTTTTGTTTATTGAAGTTTTCGGCGCAGTTTTTAGGTTTCAATGCCCAATTCCGGACAGGTAAATGTACATAGGTAAATACCTATATACATGGAGAGAGATAGAGATAGTGATAGTAACAGTGAAAAAAGAAAATTCTTAAAATAATAATAATAATAATAATCATAATAATCATAATAATCATAATGATACAAAATAATAATTACAATAATAATAATAATAATAATAATAATAATAACAATAATGACATTAAAATAGAAATAAACATAAATAAATTAAAATGAAATAAAATAAATATAGAAATAGTGATATTAAAAATCGTAGTAAAAAGGTATTAATTAAAAAAAATTAAGTAAATAAAGAAATAATTGAAATAAAAATACAATTTACAAATAAAAATACAATATACCACTTATTGAATTTCTGGTCAACTTGATAATACTGAATGGATGATAATTCATTCATGGGCACGCTGTGACAGTTTTGTTTCGACTTTCTACATAGATAGATAGATAGATAGATAGATACTTTATTGATCCCAAAGGAAATTTAGGCATCCAGTAGCTTACAACAACACGTCCCAACACCAATACACCTTAAAATGAGACAAAATCGAACAGAATAAAGTAAAATAAAATAAAAATAAGATAACATAAGTACAGCAGTGAAGTGACAGTGTGCCATTGGTAGTGCAAATAGTGGATATTAGTAGTGGATATTATATTGCATGATACAGTAGTGTAATGTAATATTATAATAGTATAGCTGTATAATATGATAATACAAGAAGATGTAAGAAATGATATTAGAAGATATAATATATCAATCAGTAAGAATAATATAATAAGACATATATAATACGATAATATATAATTATAATAATACCAATAATAATGATAATAATAATATATAGGTGTAGTATAGGTATAATACTATGTATTATACATAATATATAATAATAGGTACATATAATACATGCGGCCATAACTTGAATTAAATTGTCAAAGAACAGTTCAAAGTTCATCAAACCCTCTGTAATGTATGACAGTGAATTGTTTAAAAGATTTCCTGACTGTCTGTATAAGACACACTGAAGGTGCCAGAACCCCACCCCCAGACATAAGAGCATGGGGGCGGAGGGGTTGTCTCTTTTTAACTACAGGCATCATTGTGTCTTCTGGTTTATTTAGGTGCTGGTGGGAATGTCGAGGACTTCCAAGTTGATTACTGAACATGTGCTTTGTCTGGGAGGACAAACAACAAACTTTTACGAAGGGCACCGCTTACAGCAGGTTGTTGGCAGAGGCTTACACTGCTGCCTTTTAGCTTGTCCTTGTCTTTATCTACCTTACTGACTGCCTGTCTGTCCTCATCGGTGTATCTCCCCCCACCTCGACCCCCTCTTTCTACAATATACAGGACTGAGGAGAAGCGGGCCCTGTTGCTCATTCGTTCCCTGTCATTACATCCTTGTTTTAACACGGCGGAGGCAGAGTTCCCACAGAGAACCTGATTGATTCGCAGAAGTACGAGCACAGCCAATTACTCTTTAATGCCACTGAGTGAGAGCCAATTCAGCCAGCGGCGCTCGCCAATGCCACAAAAGACAGACGCACACTGGTGCTCCCATCATCGCGGGCCGAATAAAGACAAATGAGGATTATCTAAACTGCTCCCAATCAATACGTCACTTTGTTTTACATTACGCCTCTCGGCGCACATCGCATTACCTCTCAACGGCGCTGCGTCGAGAACATTAATGGTAATGACTTGACACTGAAGTGGTCTGTGATACAGGATGAGTAAAAACCCTTCATCATAGGTGTGTATTTCCGTGTTTCTCTGGCTGCTGATGTTGTTATGTGTGACCAGACTCGGCAGGGAAAAGTAAGCAGAAGCTGTCAGTTTTCGCGGATTAGCGGTAGCATAGGGGCAGGTGCTGCACTCCGGGTGGAGACACATTGTGTTTCCCTGAGCTTATCTAAAATCCCAGGACAGCTACACACACACACACACACACAAACACACGTGCACTCACACACACCGTCAGTCCTGCTGTGGAAGTCCTGCAGGCAGGCTCTGCCCTTGATTAGCTCAGTTCCAACCTCCGCGGATATGATTCCTGCAGGTTTGCACTCCCAGGGATCTGTCGGTATGTCTGTCTGTTTGTGGCCGCGGCCTCTCGCCGCCATGAATCTGTCCGTCCGTGTGACTGTCAGTGTCAGTGTGCTGGTCTGTCCCACCCAAGAAGCCAAACGGCCAGCTCATCTCAGCTCTTCTGCAAACATACGATAACGGCACCTCTATCGGCCCCGGCAACACGGAGAGACAAGATGGGTAAAATCCTGCACAAATCACTTCATAAATCCTAATTCATTTGTCCCGGGTGTACGGGATCTGGACACAACGTTATCAGTGGTGAACATCTCGGCTAACGGGGCTCAGGATATGTGGACACACACAGAAAGTATTTACTGAACCAGCAACCACAGCCTCCACACGGGGGGGTTCAGAATAACTGACAAGTCAGTTCTCCCAAATTATACAAAAAGACATTTTCGGGCCATCCCCGGTGATATCCCACCATGCAGATAGTTTTGGTTTTAAGTGCCGAGGTTTTTCGATATCTATCGGAGATTCCTGCCGCCATCCCAATACCATGGAGGTGAATGGAATTTAGATTGTGGTGCTCACAGCATTGAAAAATAAATGCTAATCAACAGTTTACACTCAAACGCATTTTTACTGAGGAAATTATCTCCAAGACTAGAATTACCGCCTCGCTTGTATGCCTCCGCCAACCAGTCAAGTTTCAGTTTACAACCATGTCTGTCCAAAAATGTCATCACTTCACCATTCAGGCTGGTCTCATACACTGTTCATAGCTATACCTACAAAAAGTAATGGAATTTGTGTGTATCCCACAAAATCCATTTGTGTGTAATTAACGTAAACGTGACCCAGGAAGTATAAAAAGCGGTGAACGCCATGTAGGGAGCCGGTTGGAATGGATGGGTGCGTCAAATATACCAGACTTTCCCCCAGGAGACCGGCGTTCATCTCCCATATGAAACCAGAAGTCAACGTTGATATATCTGTCACATAAGTCACGTACTCGAGTAACGCCACTTCCGGAGTTAGTTTAAGCCAAACCAGGAACGTTACATAAACCTATCTAAGTAGTTTTCTTGCCTAAACCTAAGGAAGTTGTTTCCTGTGAAGGCGGAAGTTTATTTTGAAAAAGCGGAAACTGACACGTGTTGCTGGTGATTCGTGGGAAAACAAACGAAAAAAAGAAGTAATAGCTTTTTCCTAAGATATCATACGAACCATTGTATAAGAATACGTTGCATCATTTTATCCTGTTATCCTGACTTTGTGAGAAATTGCCTTAATTGGCATATGAATTCTTGAGTTATCGCCAAAAACGTGTTTTGTGAGATCACAGTGACCTTGACCTTTCCTTCACCAAATCCTAATCCGTACATCCTTGAATCCAAGTGGAGGTTTGAGCCACATTTGAAGAAATTCCCTGTAGGCGTTCCTGAGATGACGCGTTCACGAGAAGGGTATGGACATACGTACGGACAACCCAAAAATATGATGCTTCCGGCCATGGCTCTCGCCAGTGTTGAGGCATAGAAACTGTGCACAGTGAGGTCTGTACATTATCAAGAGTGAACATGACACTGCGTTTGTAAATATGTGTTTCTGTTGTACAATGCTTTCATTATCCCAAACACAAGTCCATTCACCTCCATCATAATGGAGTTCAAACTCTGAGCAAAAAGTGCAATTCCAGAAAGTCATACAATCTGATTTTTAGGTTGATAAAATCTTATATTCGAGATAAGAAATCTATATGCAGTAGGTTGTTAAAAAGTGTTTCAAGGTACCCGGGTTTTAGTTTTTCTCATTAAGATATTCAATCTCTGTAGATCTGACAAAAAATGAGACTGAAAAAAGTGATTTGCACGACACACTCACTTCCAAAACAACCATTAAGAGAAAACTAGATGATCAACAAAGAAGGATTGCTTCGTGCAGAGCATTCACAAGAGTTTTTTTTTCCCAGGAGCTGACAGCAGCAGGACGTATACAGCAATAAAAACATTAGTAAATTGGTGCATACTGAGAGTGTGCCAAAATTGTGGCAAAATTCGCCGTAAATTCATACTGTATGTATCAAATCACAACAACATGTTTCAACACAGGTTTTCTTAGTAAACTAGATTGCTTATTTTAAGGACCCCTCAACCAGTCAAGTTTCAGTTTACATCCATGTCAAATGCCATCTATTCGTGACTTTATCCTGTTAGACTTTTGTGTGAAATTGTCATAGGTAGCATATGAATTCTTGAACCATGGCCAAAAACGTGTTTTGTGAGGTCACAGTGACCTTGACCTTTGACCACCAAATTCTAAGCAGTTTTTCCTCGAGTCAAAATGAACGTTTGTGCCAAATTTGAAGAAACTCCCTCCAGGCGTTCCTGAGATATTGTGTTCACGAGAATGGGTCGGACAACCCAAAAACATAATGCCTCCGGCCACGGCTGTCACCGTCGTGAAGGCATAAAAACAGTCCACAGTGAGGTCCACAGTGAGGTCTGTACATTATCTAGAGTGAACATGACACTATGTTTGGAGATATGTGTTTCTGTTGTACAATGCTTTTGAGTATCCCAAACAAAAGTCTATTCACCTCCATCGTACCGGAGTGGAGGCATAGAGACAGAGTGGCATAGAGTGGATAAGTTCAAACTGTGAGCAGAAAGTGTGATTCAAAGGAAGTCATACAATCTGATTTTTAGGGTGATAAAATCTTCTATTTTCTTATCAGAGATAATAAATCTACAGTATATGCATTAGGTTGTTAAAAGTGTTTCAAGGTAAGATATTCAATCTCTTTTTCAGCGACTGTACAGTAGATCTGACAAGGATTTTCTTTTTCTGAAAAGTGATATGCATTGTCACACTCGCATCCAAAACATCTATTTAGAGAAAACTAGGTGATCGACAAAGTAGGATTGCTTCGTGCAGAGAATTCACAAGAGTTTCTTCCCGGGAGCTGACAGCAGCAAAACGTATACGTATCTTGATTTAGGCAAGACAATCAACAACACTGTGTTTATCTTTGTCTTTCTTTTGTATTTTGTTAAACTGCATGAACATTCAATAGAAGCAAGGTGGATAATCTTGTATTTAGATTTAAAATGGGCTTAAGACATATTGCTGCACTAGTTTTATGAAAAATGATCCTTGATTTTACACAAATATTCAAGTTTAGTTAGCATTATTTTAAGAGGACTTTTTCACGTCCGTCCATTCATTATTGTTCTGAGGGAAATTTTTGTCAGCTAACTAAAACAAGTCACTGTTGTCACTTTTCCCATTTGTGTGTCATAAACAGCCGAAGTGATTTTTGCACTTTCTCATTTGCCCTTTGTGACCAGCAAGTGCAAAATGGACAAGAAATTGATCACAGCCACTCAGACACCCACCCCCACTCTATAGATTTGATGTAAAACACTGCATGGACACGTCTAGGACTGATGGTGGCACTGATAATTAGCTCTAAAGTGATTTTATTGAGCTCATTTTCAATTAATGCAACTCAATGTAGTCAGGGCACTCCAGCCACAGTATTTAACACGGCCCCCATCCATACAAGTGCACTGCATTTTTCTGTTTGATCATTTATTTTTCAAAATATTCACATTTTTATTTACTGCTTTTATTCTACATTGTAGTGTGATTTTCCTCTGTGAAGTTCATCACGTTACAACCGAGATGTCTGAAATGTGTTCAAGAAGCTCCAGTTGCAGTAACTGTTACACTATTAGCACCAAAGTCACGGCATATTATCAGTGAGTGGTGAAAGCTAGAGAGAGAGCAAAGAAGAGAAGAGGAGCTGAAATCTTGCTGTGGTGTCAGTGGAGATTGACTGGAGATCAGGGGACATCATAAAGTGCCTCCCCAGAGCCTGTTAGCTAAGGGGACACATCAGAGAGTCAGCCTGTGAACCCGGGGAGTTCGGCTGCTCCGGAGCTAAATGGAAGCGAGCTGAACAAACAGAAATAGCTCCGTTTAAGGTTCCAATGTGTCGGCCTCACACTGGGCTCTAATCTTATTACCTATAGCAGAAAAAAATAAAACTATGGTGTGCAGAAAAAATACAGCCTTAGCTGGTGATTGACAGCGACGTGAAGTGGAGAAGGAGTCGCAACATTTGCATCAAATGCATGTTAATAAGAGCCAAATTAAGCCCAGCGACGTCTCAAGCAGCACTCCAAACAAAACACACAGCTGGCGGAGCGGTGAAACGAATCCACCTTTACATGTCGAACAAGGGCGAGTCACTGTTTTAGTTGTACATAAGAGCCGCTGAAGAGTTACGGGGCACAACAGGAGCTAATGCCGCCATTAATGTGGGTAGAGTGACCCATGAGGGTTCTTAACAGCAGGAGAATTCTCCGCGGCAACCCTCCCGAGACCATTACTATGGAAATACGCTTCATCTCTGCACATGCGGAAAATACTCGACTCGACTCGAGCGTCTTACTAACTGCTCTGACTTTTCCCTAATGCGCTCGCCCATAAACATTTCCAAGGACGAGCTGCGGCGATGGAGCCTTTAATTTGAAACATGGAGGGGAAAAGAAGTGCACAGAAGAGGCACTTGAGAGGCTGTAAAGAACAAAAAAAATAAGCTTCCTGCAGAGTGGGAGATCATTTGGGTATATTGAGAAAAAAAAGGGCCCATATAAAGCTGAGAACATATCCAATGAAAGAAAGATATGCACTATCTAGGTGCACTTTGGTTCAACATTAGACCCATGCTGGGATTTCAGCCACCGTGGAAAAGAGATATACAGAGCAGCCTCTGAGGTAACAACCGGCCATTTGGGAGGAGGGTCCCTGCAGCACTCCGCTAGGGAAGCAGGGAATTATGTTGTTTGCTCTTAGCTGATGCAACTATTCTCACATCAGCTGCTTTAGCACTTTCTTTATTTGGCGCTTTATCGTGAGAGGGCTCAACCCAATGCGAACATGTTTTTTTTTTTTAGGTTACGATTAACAAGCTGTCAGCGACAACAACAACAGTGTTAATGTCTGTGTCCTCTGGTGCTGAGCGATGATACAGTAGATCTGCCGGGACTCGAGAAAGAATATCACTGACAGCATAAACACGAGCTGATGAGGATAATAAGCCTATGATAAGCCCATTAGAGCAAACGTGAGAAATAACAGTAATGTAGCAGCAACAGGTGGTGTGACACACTGAGCCGGAGAGAGAACACAACCCGCGAGATGTAGTCGGTGCTTTTTTATCAATAGGAAATTGGTGCTTCAACACCGGTGTCACAGCGTTCACCATATTCCTGCCTCGCGGGATTTATCTGATTGAAGATCTTTGATCCGAAGCTAGTGATAGACCTGTTTTACCACATTATAATAGATGGGCTTACATCTATGTACATACAGTACATGCTGTATACAGTAATATTGGAAGTGGGAAAGTGGAACAGTTGTCTGAAGTCACAGACACACCAAGCCGACATCAAAGAACTAGCGGCGATGAAGGCCGACTGTCGCGTCGCCACATGTCGCCTTTGTCTTGGCCGACAAGTTGCATTCGAACACAGCGCAAAGACTACAGCCGACGGCCAGTTAGCAAGTACGTTCTGGGCCTGCGTGAGAGGAAATAACTCTCCGCACCAACAGGTGGCGGTAGTGTGTATTCGTCATTCAAAAAGGGAAACAGGAAGGACGGCGGATATACAAGCCGTTGTTATGATACGTACATGAAAACAAAGCGGCGTTTGCCGACCATTTTCACACCACTCTCACTCACCGCTTAGCTTCATTCCAGATGGCCGGGACTCAACGCAAAAAACTAGGCCGACAGACGCTCACCGACGGCCCCAAACTGTGTGAATGCCAACCGTCGGCTTGGTGCGTCGGGGCCTTAACGCAATTGATTTTTATTTTAACATTAGAAAATGTTGACACACTTTTGCAGCTGGAAGTCTGAGAGGGTTTGGTTTCAGAAGTGGTATACACAATGAGGTGAAAAAACTAAGCGTGCGTGGCACGGTATGTTTGTGCTGTTGTTAGTACTGACGCCTCACAGCAAGAAGGTTCTGGGTTCGATTTCCTCCCACAGTCCAAAGACATGCAGGTTCGGTTAATCGGCCACTCTAAATTGGCTGTAGGTGTGAATGTGAGTGTGAGCATCTATGTGTCAGCCGTGTGATTAGGGCTGGGTATCGGGTAGGGCTGGGTAACACTGTTTGCTCTGTCTGCCGTTGTTAGCCCTGTTTGCGTTGTTAGTGCCGCTAGCTGGTAGCCGCCAGCTCCGACATCTCCGCGTTCAGAGCCGTGCGCAGGCAGGCAATCCCGGCTGTATGGGTTGTAGCCGCGGCGGTATAGTGGTTGATCAATCACACGTTGAATTAAATCAAAGAACGCTTGCGGTGACTGGCTCCGAGCAAAACCATACAAATAGTGTCAGTCTGTTTTTTTTTCTAGATCTGGGTATAAAAAGGATCAATTGCAGGTATTGTTTGACTTGAGCAGTTTTGATACTACTTGGTACTGGGTTATTTAGGTCGATACCTTAAAGGTATCGAGTTCCGATACCCTTACCTTGCACGGCAGTTGGATTGTCGTAATGTCACAAGATCGCGCAACGAATCGCAGGATCACGTATCACATGAAAATCCATCTTGTCAGGCTTCAAGCACTGTGTTTGTGTCTGGCCAGCCAGAGCACGGACCAATCAGCATCCTGGGAGGAACTCAGTTATATCAGAACTGAAGAGTATTTCTTCATTGAAGGAGGAGCGAAGAACGGCACTGAAGGCTTTTCTTGACGGATTTCACTCTTCTCCCGACTGGCTTTGGCACAAGTTTGATTGACAGATGGTTCATCCAATCATCTGCCAAGTCTTTTTTGAAAGTGCCTGCCCTTTTCCAAACAGTTTCCAGTGACAGTTTCTTAGATTGGTTCTGTGTGAATAGAAATATCCTTATCCTGAGGTCAAGGTAATGGAGGAAAGGCCTTTCAGGTAACTGTGGGGAGAATATGGAAGGGGTTGACTGACTTCAGTGCAAACAGTAATTCCGTGCAGTCCATTAGGCCTATTGCGCTTCATCTGTCCATGCGGTTGCTGAGGCAGAGCCAGCAGGCCAGCAGTAAGCCCTGCTAGAGCCTTTGACTTGCTGAGTGTTGACAAGACCGATCAATAGCAACTGCGGCCTTCTCCCAGGCTTCCTCCAGGATTAAAAAGTCTTTCCCAAGCTAGAGAAGAGGAGGAGCAGATGCCTCAATATCGAGTACGCAGAGCGATGCCTCCAACTGACTCATCTCTGAGACCATCAGTTCTCATGCAGTAACATACATCGTTAATGGAGTAAATGAACACTTTGGTGGGCAGGCTAGTGAGGCAAACACCATCATTAGTGTGTTTCTACATGTGTGCATATTCTGCATATGCAGGCACATTTCTGCTTTCTGAGATTTGGGCAGATGGCTTTAAATATTAACACATCCTCCTCCTCCCGGCTGCAGGAATCAGGCATGCGTCATACATGCTGCAGCAGACAGACAAAATATGCTGCAGCTTCATTGACTTCTAGCGCCCGAGAAAA